>JARYGA010003320.1:0-45600 GCA_030545235.1 Helianthus tuberosus | reverse complement strand
GTCGCGCAACTAGGGGGTAGGGTTTTGGTTTTTATTTTTGTTTGCTCTCCATGCACATAAACATACGTATATAATTAAAACACAGAGGTGTTTGGGCTTAATGGGCTGCAAGGAACTAGAGGGTGCGGGTTGGGCTTATGTTTCGCACAAGGGGAATGGGGTGGGGGTTTGGGCCGGTTTGTTGCGCAAAGGGGAAGGGTTTGGGTTGGGTTTATAAAGTGGCGAAACATATAAAGTGGTGGTTTCGCGAGTTTCGCAAAAATGCTAATCAAGGTGTTTCGTGTCGCAATGTAACATACTACAATGTTTTATTTCGCAAAACAACATACTACAATATTTTAGCTTTGGGTTTCGGTTTCACATAATTCACATCACAAATTACTAAGTTCACAACCATTCAAAGAAAATAATCAAACACCACATTCAAATCATATATCGTACATGAAACTACAAAGTACGCGAAACGTAACTGGGATTTATACGAGTTGTCACATCATCCCCAAGTTGAAAGAAATTTTGTCCCGAAATTTAGCACATAGTCACTGAGGAAGCTAGTTGTGTTGTGCATTTTCCTGGGTATCACAGTTAAATTAATTACAAAATATATATTAAATAAAATTATAAAAATATCTAAGTAACATTCATTTCAAAATGTGTACGTGTCAACAATTGCATAGCCTCTAAGCCACATTTTTAGTATAAATAGAATACTCAGTTCCACATTTCCATCTGCACTTTTCTTTTTCCTTTTATCTCTCGCCATATCTCGGTCTCCGTATTCATCCATTTTATTTAATAATTCACCCCTAATCCTACAACGCTTTGCCCCGTTTTAAGTGTTTCAACCCATGATCACTGAGTCAATACTCTGTCCGATTGATCTAGAACCCAGCAACGTATGTCAAAGCTCTGCCCGACTAAGTACGTTGGGGTTCTGTCTCGTGATGTATTGATAAAGTTGAATTGGGTTATTATACTTAACACGAGTGCATTATATATTTTATTAAATAGTATAACAACCCTCATAAAACACCCTAAACGCTCCTAAATACACACGTGTACGCGTAAACAAACCCAAATAACCTTTATATTATTAAAAATCAAATGAAAACAAATATATGAAGCCCTCGCGGGCCGCGACCCAGTTTCTTGGGTCTGTCGCGGGGCGCGACCCTAGGTTACTTGCCTAACACCTGTGAAGCCACGTGTCCAAACGCGTGTCGAGGCTAGTGTGCTGGCTAGTCAAAGCTAAGGCCTAATCTACTTCCTTCGCGGGCCGCGAAGGAATCAAAGGGGGCCGTCGCGGGGCGCGAGCCGCCATAGTCCAGGCTTATAAAAGGGATCGAGAGCTCAGTTGTTCGATGTTCAAAATTCTTTTCTTTCTCTGTCACTATAATAGCAATATTGCTCGAGAATAATACCCCCTAAAAGGTGAAGCTCTGCCTCGTTGTAAGTATTATAACCCCCGATCACGTATTCGTTACCCTACCCGATTGATCTAGGACTCCATAACGCATGTCAAGGCTCTGCCTGACTCACTTCGTTGGAGTTCTGTCTCATGTTGTATGTCTAATGTTATTTGGGTTATCTTACTAACACGTGTGCATTGTTTAATTTTTAGTAGATAATACTCAGGAGAATCATTAGGAAGCCTTAATTTTATCTAAGTCAACAAGGTGAGTACATTCTCTTTTTATAAACCCTTTTTGTTAGTCATTCTCTTTTTCTACCAAACTGTTTTACAAAACTTCAAATGTTTTCAGTTATACTTAACAGTGATTGAGTCTATGTATTCTTCAATTACTGCCGGTATGTTGGGCTTTTGTATATATTATTTGAAATCCGTTACTATTGGACAAAGAATTAGCCAATGAGTAATATGACCCACAAGTCAGGATTGACAGTACTAAGTGAGTAACTGTGTAGATATAGACATTGTAATCACTCTCAATACTGTGAAAGTTATAAAAGCTTATTTTGATTAAACTGGGATGCACTCGCCAGTATTTCTTGCTGATAAAATATTTTAAAACGTGTTTCAGGTAACTTGCTGTAAAGTAATTAGAAGCCAGCTATGGAGCACTGAAGGCTAAAATAAAGTGGCTATAAATACATGATTAAAAGAAGAAATTTATATTTATTCATTTGGGTTTATTCCTATTAAAACATATAAATGAAATGCGGGTTTTAGCCCATTCATTTAATATTAAAAATTTGGTGTTTTACAGACTCTGAAATTATTTCCTAACAATGATCCTGATGTTTTAATTCCGCTGCAAAATTTATAAACACCAGTACCACTTGACTGGTTCACAGCTCCCGCTCCCACGGTGGGGTCGGGGGCTGTGACAAAATTCATGTCTTGAAAATCAGAAAAACCAAACTCTTTGTTTAAAAATCAAGAAAAGATTGACAAAATCACAAAAAACAAAAACTTTGTTCAAAAGAGTTAAACAACTATTTCAGTGGTTCAAAAGTCTGTTCAAGTATGATAACCACTATTTAAGGCAAAAGTAACATTATTTTAAAAAAAAACACTATTTGACTTTAAAAATCAAACAGAGCCACTATTTCTATCCAAAACTCTCTTTAACCCATTAAAGGCTTCAAACAGAGGCTTTTCAAAACTCCGTTGACTAAGATTCAAACTGATGTTTCGAAACACTGATCATGTTGTTCAAATATCTATTGAGCACAACAGACATTAAACAGATATTTTGAAAACAAATCTTTGATATCTTCATCAAAGGGTTTCTTCAATAGCTTTCTAAACAGATGTTTGCTATGACAAATAGCAACTGACCATGTAGCCTAAAAGGTAATCATTGTCCATGCTGGCATCCCTGTTACATTAACCCTATTAAACCTATGAGAAACAGAGTTTACTTCTATCCTACATTATTGAAAATTTGCAAAAGCATTTCAAAAGAGAAATCTCTGAATTTGCTTCCATCAAACTCTACCTTCAATCAAAAGAATTTTTCAAAAGATTTTCAAAGATTTGAACATTAATTCTTCATGGCTCTTGAAATTAAAACCCCGCACAATTACCTGTCGTATCTTGTAAAGCATAACAAGAATACGGACTTCCACTCCATCATTGAGATCATCAATTCATCAAAATATCTCTACATCCTCGCCGCCGAAAGTTCCCGCCTGAAATGAAATTCTTTTTCCATACTCTCTTGGTTTGCCTCTCAGCTAAAACCATTGCTTTTAATGAGATATCCCTAAAGACTCAGTATCTGGGTTATGCTATTTTGGGAAATTCAAATCATAAGTTATCCCAGACACTGTTTCTTGATTTGGTAGCAAATTTGAGGGCAATCAAGAGAGGTGCTGGCAACCCTTTTCTCATCTATCCAAGGTTGTTAAGTTTCTACTTAAAAAAGTGTTAAGAAAAGAAAGTTTTGAAAAAGGTGAAGCAATTGAATTAACAGTATTTCAAATGAAACTTTTACACACATGATGGCTAAAAGGCAAGAAAATGCTATATAAGAAAACATTTCAGAAAACCAAGTAACAGATGTTATAACATTTGTTGCTAAGCCCACTGCTCCTTGTAACCATGGTGCACATCACAGCACTGTGGAACCTACACCAGACATTTCCATACAAACCATTTCCATTCCTATCCACAAATAAACAAAACCATAAAGAAAGGATCTTTGGAGGTTGTGATGCCAGAGATACGTGTTGTAACACAAATGCAGTTAACATATGTTGTTACTTCCTCACAACAGATGCAAACATCTCCACCCAGCCTATATCCTCACATACTCACAAAAGAATTGTGTTGTAAGCAGAGGGGATACATATCAAGGGGGAGATATATCACTTGATTATCTCTTCTCAAGCCCCTCTTCCAGGGCTGCTTCTCTTTCCTCCCCACCAGCTACTTCAACTATCCCTTCACCCATACAAAAATTTCTTGATGTAATTGATACATCTGACTTGTATATATCTAGTTCCTCTCAATAACAAATCAAAGAGAGTTCACTTCAACAAGTGACTAGGGCAAGTTCAAGGATCATTGCTATCCCACAAGCAGAGGTGGCTACACCTCCTGTATCTAAAGAGATACAGGTTGGTATTTCACGTGGGAAGCTACTACAACTGTTGAGACTACAGTCTTATAGTTGGATAATGGTTACATCTCTAAGATCCCCTTGAAGGAAACAATTGTTGAGACAATAGTCTCTACATCAGTTGGAAGTCCCTAGTACCAAGAAAAAGGGGCACTTGGTATAAAACCAAGTTTAACCACCGCTGGTGGGAATTCAGATGATCTTGTTAACTCGGGTGATGGATTAAACTATCAGAATCTGATGGAAAGGGTGACACAGTTGGAAACATCTGTTAGAGAGATCAAGGATATGATGAAAATCCTGCACAAAAACTCCATATCAAACCTTATAATGCAGTCATTGCAAAAGAAATGTGGGCCCATGTTCAACCTTACCTACATCTTCAAAAGAAAGCTGCAGAAGAAAAATATAACTTGCAGGTAGAGCTTATACGTTAAACAATGGATGCCAGGCACCAAGATACACAGGCAGAAGTTAAAGCCATCAAAGACTTTATCTTTGAAAACACTAGTAAAGCTCTCACTCTCCCTACATATGATGATGCCAAAAATGGGGAGGAAAAAGACTGCATAAGGAAGCTCACACCCTTAGTCAAAATGGCTAGCAAAAAGCCTGACATTGCTGCACTCAAAAGGGCTAGAAAAGAAAAAAAAACTAATAAAAATTTGAGAAGCAAAAGAGAAGAGATACAAGGGAAGCTAATTTGCAGATCATAGTGTAGGAGGTCATCAAAAGAAAAGAAATCCAAGACAGCCAAGGTTCTTCAACAGAGGTTCCAATAGAGGTCAGTCAAAGCACTCCTCCACCTATCACAACCCAAGGTTCTTCAACAGAGGTTCCAATAGAGGTTCCAACCTCCACTACTCAAATCACCACCACTTCCACTGCTAAAACATTTGTTGCCACTTCAAAAGTGATAACAGAGGGTATAACTACTCAAACACCACCTTCACCATTACCATCAGTGTCCCCCAAAGGAGTTCTCAAAAGAAAAAAACTACATCACTACCCCCACAACCACCACCAAAAATACAAAAAAAAAACAATATACACTAGAACCAGGAGAACTAAGTTCATTATCTAATATGATGATGAAGAAACTCCTGATGCATCTCATATCCAAACAACAACCACCACCACTACATCTCACATTTCCACCACCACTACTATTGCACTTACCATTCATTCACCTACCACACTTCCACCCGACATACTTGACCCATTGGAGTTATGACATGTCTGAAAAGAGATAGAGTCCTCCTACTCCACAACTAACATAAGCAAACAGACCTTTCCTTCCATCAAATGATATAAAAAGCCTAATAATGTACTAGATTACCTGGATTTAAAGCTCAAACATGCTGAAAATATTGCTGCTATCAAAAGCAAGGGAAAGAGTGATAAAGCGGCACAGCAAATCTTGTCTATGGAATTCGCCAAATTGAATAGACTTGAAGATTTTGCCAAAAATGTCAGTAAAAAGGCATCTCATGGAATAGTTAGCAACCCTATCCTGAAAAAGGAATTAAGGGAAGACTATCTGGATTTTATCATGAAGAATAAGCCCTTTCAAGAGCTCAATTCACTAGATGGTCTATTGAGGCCCTTCTGGAAGAAATAGCCAGAATTGAGTTGCTAAAACTCAATCCAGATATCAATCCCATTCTTCCCAACTAGACTGCAGGTAAAAAACCTATTGGCATAAAAGTAGTTGAGCTCACAAGAATGAAGGAAGAGATGGTAGTTGCCAAATATGCCATTATGTAATCAATAGCTAAGTGGGATAAGCCAACAATCATGGCAACTTACAAGAAGCTTGAAGCTTTAGGAGCCAAAGATCCCTCAGTCCCCAAAAAGCCAATTTATTAAGACTTACGTATCAGTTCAAAGGCTACCAGATCTAAACTTCTATCTACAAGACAAGTCTCCTCTTTGGTGAGAAGCCTTCTCAAGAAACAAAAAGACATGTCACTAGAGGATGCGAAAAGATTTGAAGAAGATAGTATGATGGAAGGTATCAAAAACATGATTATGTTTGAACATCCTGATACAAATCCAGCAGATCAGATAGGGAAAGTCATGAGAATCCAAATTCCCTCACCTTTTCCCAATAACATCACTCCCAGTAAACCCCATTGCCTCTAAAAATAAAAAGTGGTCCTCAAACAAAGTCAACCACGAATTGAATCTGGTAAGGGCAAATAGGGAAATGCAAAAGACTTTAATGAACAGTATAATGAGCTTAAAAATTGAAGATCTGCAAGATTTACTGAATCTTCCCCTCGAAAGGGATGCTGATGACTCATTATATTCAAGAGACAAATTAAGATAATGTGGATGAAGAAGAAGAATAAAAGTTGATCCAATAAACATCTGTTTTGGCATCATCTGTTCTTGGGGGAGATTGTTGGACTTTCAAAAGAACAGATGATATCTAAAAACCAAAGCATGATCCACTGATCAAAAAATAAGCAAAAGATTGAACCAGTCTCTCCCCAAAGATAGTGAATCTTGAACACCTATTCAGAACATCTGTCAAGAGCATGGCTAACATCTAATGAAGACTTGGGACCGCTGTTCAAGATTACCAACATCTGTTGAAGGCTAGAATCTGTTGAAGACCGAAGCCCTGATCAAGCTAAAGGTCTGATGAAGAAGACCAAACATATGTTAGGCCAAATAGATGTTTGGACAACTTCAACAGAGGATAATCTAGATAGTGGTTTCTCAATGTAACATTATTTATCTTATCAGTGTTTAGTATAGCCTAGATCAGATGATAGGATTTGCTCAAATGTTTGCAAACATCCAAGAATCTTTTCTATTAGAAATGTTAGATGTCACTATCAGGGTGACGTCAGCCAATCACCAAACAGAGATTTCGTACTTTGTATAAATAGATCACACCTGCTAGTGGTCTATTTATCACACACATCACATCTTCTCTTGTACGAACGAATTTGTTTGTGTGATCAGTTGAGGGGGAGTCTCTAGAGTCAATCGATTTGTAAAACATTTGAAACCTTATTGATTAATGAAAAACCATCGTTGATGATGACTTCCAGTTTGTGAGTATTATTGTGATAATCAATATATGTTTGCAAACAATGAAACTAAGTTTCTAACAAGGAAGATGATGGTTGATTATAATTTTATTTATACTCACTTAATTGACGGCACGACCATAAACCGTCTTCGCGAAGACTGATTCTCTTCAAAGTAGGTAAAGTTTTGTTATTTCGTTTTTTATATTTGATTTTGTAAGATTTGTATTTGTTGTTGCATTTATCATTGCTGGATCTTTTAATTTAATTAAGTTTTCGTTGGAATTTTTGTTCGAAAATGTTTAGGTTTTTATGAGTTTCCTTATGTTATTAAAAGCATATAAAATGAAGTTTAAAGCCTTGGAATAAAGATGGATACATCAAACTCAAACCCTCTATTGCAAAACAACAGATATTGGTATCCTTAGTTTTGCTCTGTGCAAGAGTATCATGTTCTTGTGGAACTGCTTTTTTGTTTTGTTTTTCAAACTCCAAACACATCAATCATTTCTGATGTTCCGAATTCAGATTTTGGCTAGGCAACTAGAAGAGTTACCTCAGTCACAACCGGTGGTGAAGCTTAAGATTTCTGACCGGGGGGCGAAAACGTATATACCAAAATATTTCTATAAAACCAGGGGGTCAAAAACGTATATACCAAAAAATTTCTATACGAAAACTGTATATCTTCACTACTGAGCGAAAAGTTCGGGGGGTCGGTCGCCCCCTCCAGCCCCTACTATCCTACACCCATGGTCACAACAACATATTCTTCTTGCAATTCATGTAAGATTAAATGGATTTATGTTTTTTTGTTTATATCTCAAATATTATTTAGTAGCTTTTTGTATACTATATTTTAGGAAGAACTTGAAGAGCTTGAATGTCAAGATCGTCTTCACAGCCAGCAGGTATTTATTTTCATGTTTACATCAGATGTGAAGAGATGAGCGGGATGTGTAATGGGTTAAAATAAGTTGGGTTGGGTTGAACCACAATGACTTTAGTAACAATATTTGGTTTCTTAATAATATAATCTTCCTGTTGGCTGTTAAAAAAACAATATTGATGACTTTTTCATGAATTATTGATTTATTGGGAAATGCAACTCCTAGGGGAAAAAGGATGCAACAACTTTATTTACCGGTCAATATTCATGAAAACAAGGTGCGCATTGTTTAGGCCGGTGCCTTGTGGAATTAATGGATCCAGGAGGTGCTGTCCCACCATTGATTGCTTTGTCACAGTTGGGTAACACAAGAGCAGTGGCGGATCCAACCCGGTTTTTTTTTTCGATCTAGTCTTTAACCAAACATAGCTATCCGACATGATTGTCTCCAAAATATTGCTCCCAGATCGGTGATAACCTTCGAACTCTTTTTCATTCCGTGACTTCCAAATGTTCCATATGGTCGCTTGAAATACCACGTTGATGACCTTCTTCCATTCATTTGATCCTATTAAATTCTTGGCGTAATCCAAAGCTTCTCTGCATGTTTGGAATTCAACGTCAGAAGGTAATTTTAACCATCTGCAGATCTCCCTCCAAATTGACCTTGACGTATCATATTCACAAATTACGTGAGCCACTGTTTCATCATGTATCCACCGGTTCCAGTATTTCCATTCCTCCTTTTCAGCAGCTTCTAACTTGTTTATCTGGTCTCTAAGTACAGCTACCGAGAACTCTCCATTGTTGTTCGTCTTCCACTTCCAGCGATCTTCCCCTACCTTGAGTTCCACCCTATTTAACTGTTGCATTAAGCTGCTCCACTAGTTCCACTTCACGTCGGTATTTGGCATTCTAACGCATTCTATATTCCATTGATGTTCGTTCTCTGTTATCGTAACGCAGTCCGCAACCTTTGCTTGTTTATTTGTAACAATCTTGAATATCTCCGGCCATTTCTCTTTCAATGTGGTCTCTCCAATCCAATTGTCCAGCCATAGCTTCACTGTCTTTCCATTGCCCAGCTCTACTACAAGATTCTTCGAAACCGATATGCCCATGTGATGTGTGTAAAATGCAACATATAAATTACATCAACTAAGGCATAAAACTAACCCTTTTTTAGTACTAATGTTGGAAAAAGTGTGCTTTTGTCTTCCTTTTGTATTTTCAGGATAAAATGAGCGCAAACGAACAAAAGAAGCAAAAATGCAGCTAAATCTAACACAAATACAAGAAACGGAATAAACGTGGCATACCCGACCCCTCGACAGCATCTTCCCAAGCAAAAAAAAACATCAGAAGGCTGAACACGCCCCGTGCTAAGCGGACACGGGGGCGTGCCCAAGTGTCTGCAGAAAAGACAAATGCGTAGAAGCTTCTATTTCCCAACACGGGGGCATGCCCAGCTCCACACGGCCGTGGTCAACACTAAGATTCGCAGAATCCAAGCAAATCTTGATAGTACAAATACGCTTCTGCACACGGGGCCGTGCATAGCGGACACGGGTGCGTGGTCAACTAATTCAGACAAACTGCATTTAATGAAGAAAGAGAAAATGGATGGACACGGGGCCGTGCCCAATGGATACAGGGCCGTGTCCGGGCTTCTGTGCAGGCTATAAATAGAGGTGCTTGGTTCACTTCAAAGGCATCCCTTGGCAAACCACCTATCTCCCACTTCACCCACACTCCACCACCATCACAACACCCACATCCACCACCATCATCCATCATAGAGTGTGTGTAGTAGTCTCGGGATCCAAGATTGATAGTAGGAGTTCTTGACAATCAAAGGCCATGTTTGCCTAAGTCTCTTACATCACTTGGTGAAGACAAGCATTTAGTGTAATACTTTTGTTTTTTTATCTTTTTGCACTTTTTATTTGGTTTTGTATTAATGACATTAATAACTAGTTTCTTATGTTGAAGGTGAAACTTCCTTATCATTTGTCCGTGGTGTCTTGGCGTTATTTTACTGTCTATATAAAATAAAAGATTTACACCATTCATATCTCTACGGTCTATATAGAGATATGTTGGCTACCTGGTCGGGGGTTAAGGGAATGGTTTGGTAAGGTTCTTGCCTTGTTCAGTGTATAGATCCTGCAAGGACCTGGGTCAAGCTTACTAGGGCCTCCTTCAATACCCACTGGTATTGGATGGCGAGGGTGCGAATGGCTTGATCCCCTCATATGTAAAGTACTATTATTACATTAACCTGGCTACTTGGGATTGTATCCCTGCTGACTCAAACCACTTAGCCGAGGGTAACGTCACCTTCAAAAGAGGGGCCTACCACATTACGCATTAATAACTTAATTAATTATCTTTCAATAATCCAACCCTTTAGGATTCTATCCTTGTTGACTCAAACTACTGGGTTGAGGGTAACGTCACCTTCAAAAGAGGGGCCTACTACTATAATTAAGATAATCTATTAAAAAGTGCAAAAGTGAAAAATTCATCAAAGGTTACACTAAAGGCGAGTCGAATCCAAGTGATTCATCTTGTCTATCTGTTTTTTATTTTATTTTTATATTTTAGCATTTTTAGTTTTTATTTTCATGTTTGAAACCTTTTTCCAAAATTTTGATTTGATTAGACGTTGAGGATAAACCGGTACTAAAAGCTCTTGTGTCCTTGGACGACCTCGGTATCTTACCAACGCTATACTACGCTCACGATGGGTGTACTTGCCCATAGGTGTGTTTAGTGTTAGTAAAATATCATGTTTTATAAATTTAAAACTTAACTAAAGTGTTAAAGAGGGCTAAAAATATACATAAAAACGAATAACACACCGCACACATCAAGTTTTTGGCGCCGTTGCCGGGGACACAAGGATTTTAAGAAAGTTAGGAATCAACGGCCTGATCGTTTTTCTTATTTTTCTGTTTTTTTAGGACTTTTTCAGCTTCTGCAGAGCTCAGCACGGGCCGTGCCCACTGAACACGCCCCGTGCCCAATCTTTGGTACTGGCAATCCTGTTTTAAGTCAGACAGTAGCTGAACACGGGGCCGTGCCCAACCAACACGCCCCGTGCCCAAGTATCAGATACTGAAAACAGAACCGTAAGATCCCGACGGTTGGTAATCTTTGACACAAACATGAGCGATACTGATTTTTTTTACTATCGCTCCTCTTATGGTATGTGGTGTCAAATATGAGGCGGAAATCATGAAGATTTAAATGACACTCCCCACTATATAGACCCATTGTTTTCCTGTAGCCTTAAGAGGGGCGAAAGTAAAAATAATCCCTATCTCTCCCTCGAATGCTTTCAATCATCCCTTCTAGATGAAATGCTTCTCGTAGAATTTTTTCAATTAGAGGATCTAATTCTTAACTGGATAAAAGAACTTGAGATGGATTTAATTAATTCATCTCAAAACGACGATCAAGAAGAATTAGTGAGATCACATTCGGATAAAAACAACTTCGTTGTTCCCGAAATCACCTCTAACTCACATGAAGACTTGAGCGATAGTCTTCCCTATGTCGATTGTGCCGTGAAGGACTCCCCATCGACGGATGCATACATAGACCTGAGCGATTCGACATACACCTTCTTTAACGAGAGCCCGGATAAGGGTTGGACTTGTCCACCTACATATAGCATAGGAATCACCCTTTCCGATAACCTCTTGCGTTCTCGTCTTAAACTTGGGCAATTAAGGTATCTTAGGAACTTCGGTGTTGTTCCGTCCAGTAAGGAACCACCCGATCTGAGTAAATTCCTTAAAAATAGACAAAACTTCATAAACAGCTTCTAGACACGGGGCCGTGTCTAGGTCAGCACGCCCCCGTGTCCACCAAAAGATTCTCGTCTGACTTTTGGTCAGAATACGGACAAAAAGTGTCAGAATCTTGTCTGCACACGGGTCCTTGTCCAGCCAACACGGGGCCGTGTCCAGCGTGCTGTTGTTTTCTATAAAGGCAGCAAGATTCCTGCAGATTTGGACCATTCCAAAGACAGAGATTTGGTGGGATCTTCACACATACCATACTAGGTATATTCTAAAGAAGGTTATCAACAACCATCTTGTCTTTTCTACTTTTGTCCATTGCCTTCTTCTTCATTTTTCCCTCAACACCTCCATTAGAGCTTGAAATCACCATGGTTTTAAGCTTTATTTTGATGTTTGTTAGATTTTTATTCAAGGAATCTTGTTAAAAATAAGTTTTACAACACTGTTTTAAGTTATTTCTGCTTAAAAATGCTTCAAAAGTCAGAAAAATAATTTAAAGCTCCAAGATTCCTTGTTCCAAAAATCTGCAGACAGGTGAACACGAGGCCGTGCTTTGTGAGCACGAGGCCGTGTCCGAGGAACTGTTGCACTAAAATGAACTCTTTTCGGTTTGTTTTCTTAGAATGGCAAGCAGAAACAGTGGAACATCTTCGTCACATTCTAGGAACAACCGTCAAGGAAGAAGGTCAACGGTAGAAGACTCCCTCGTTAACTATGTATATGCCTTGAGAGAGGCCATAGATGAAATGACGGGGGTTGAGGAAGCTCTGGTCGACCATATTAATCATTTATCGGTGGGTCTAGAAGGGTGTCCTAGGGAGGTCAACCTTTTGCACCAAAGGTTGAATATGTCACACCCCCAAAATCCACATGCGGAGTACCACCGCTTGGAGGCGTGACTGACCAGGATCAAGCCACCAATCATATTGAACATATAAGTAAATAGTAAAAGTCATTCATCAATATGATAGGTGTTTTCAAAACCAAACATAAACAAGTGTGTAGCGGAAGCATAAGTATGTAAACCCAATGTAAATCATAAGTTCAAATGTTTAAATATTTAACATGGCATTCTCGATCCATGTCCCACAACGACCTGCTCCTCCCTGTGCAAGCTCCATATGTACCTAAGGTCCTGCAAGGCATGCAGCAGAGAGTCAACAACTAGTTGAGCGAGTTCACAGTAAGTAAGTTCGTAATAGTAAGTTTGTTTCGTAACATGTGGCGCTACTAGGCCGATAGTATGTTCTATTAGTGGGGGCTTCCCATGTTTGCATATACACTAGACTATTTGTAACCATAAGTGTTCTTCTTACCGAGAACAGTAGTACGTACAAAGTTTACGTAGGTTTTACATAAGTGTCCTTCACAACCGAGGACAGGGGTACGCGGGGGTTTACGTAGGTTTTACGTAAGTGTCCTTCCTGACTCCGGAAGACAGTAGCATGTTCTTGTTTACGTAGGTTTTATGTAAGTGCCTGACACAACCGAGGCAGTAGTGAGTATAAGTTCACGTAGGTTTTACGTGAGTGTCCTTCGCAACCTGAGGACAGTGATGAGTACAAGGATACATAGGTTTTACGTATGTATCCTGCGCATCCGAGGACGATGGTAGATAGTCTAGTAACAGTGTAAGTACGAGTATATATTCAAATCTCATTCCTTCAATCCCCATTCCCATACCCTGGGAATCCCATGCCTTAGTAAAAGTGTGAACTCACCTTGGTTTGCTCGGTATGCTAAGTTAAGTGCTCACAATTAATCAATCACGACCTATGGTACGCACGTATGTTCGGTCAGTACATGTTTAAAAGGTTTCGCATGAAATCTAGGTCATTAAGTGCTTGACAGTCAATCTCATGTATTGTACAAGCAGTTAACCTATAATATGCGGTTCATACAATCTAATGTTGTTTAAACCAAAAACACACTTTAACAGTGTTAGCAAGTATAACTGGATTAACATATATCAACAAGGTTACACCGTTAACAAGTTAACATCTCACAGAACTAGTGATCTAACTGTGTTATGTGCTTAACTTAACTGAGTTAAAATAGTTTATTCAAAATAACATGTCTAACTGGATTAACAACTAACAGTGTTAATAATTAAAAGAGTCAATAACTAACAGTCCTTTATATACTAACTGAGTTAATAACTTAACGGCATTACATACATCGCAGAAGCACATAACGTAACAGAGTTAACCAATTTAAATCAGTTGGGCCGAATACTTATATGGGCCGAAAACATTATAGCCGAAATCACTATGGGCCACGAAATCACTAAAGTGATTTCGTTGGATGGGGTTTTCGGCACATATCTCATCATCAACAATAGCAGATCCATGATCCATCAACAATAATATAAACTCTCAAATCCTAAATCAACACCAACTAACAGACTAGCATAGATCCTAATTTATGTGCATATCGAACCAAATAGCATGTGACCACATAATCTATTATTAAATATACATGCTAGACAAATACTAGTGGCATACATATGGGTTATCACATGCCTTGACAATTCCTATGTCAATATGAATAAGATGTCTGACAATCATGCATGACCTTTATCTAAATTTGGCTGCTATATCAAAGCATACCACATGCATAATAATTAATCATGAACTTCATGAAGCAACTATCAATTTAACCAGCCAATCAACCACACAAAAGCCGACAACTGCAAACTACCTCAAGAGATTATTGGACCAATTAGTTGGAGTGGGTTTGACTAAGGTTATGTTGATTAATTGTCTCTTGCAAACCGAATCATTATTAACAGGACACATGGTCGATCATATTATATCCCATATACATGACAGTTTCCAAAGTAACACATGTCACTCCAACCTCTTAATCCGAAACATACATGCAATAATTCATATACAATATCAATCATCATCACATCAGCCACGTTCCCTAGATTAAAGCGTGTGTACAGGATCATGTTTCTAACAAACCCTAGATCTATTTACACCTCATGTAACTAACAATCAATATTCATAAATTATAATACATCCACTAACCTGATGGTGAGTTACGAGAATACCAAAATCGAGAGGCGTAGAGTTTGGATAAGGGGAGGCTGCCGTCCAAGACAGGTAAGAGGAGTAGGGTTTTATTATTTTTGAGTTCATGCCAAACAAATGCATAATATGTAAACGTATATGGTAAAGGTTTGGGCGGTTAGTCTTTTGGCCGAAATAATGGGCTTAAACCCATGAACTTGGGCTGCTGAATCCAATAAGGGGCAAGGTGGTGGCGGTTTGGGCTTGTGCGATTGGATTATGTTGTGCGTTTGGGCTCATTCATATACATACATATATTACGCATAGCACATACCAAAACAATTAACTCATAGACATTTATTAATCCAACATATCAGGCAATCACACCGAGTTCATATAATCGTATCACGTTCACATATGTTACATCAAAGTGCAAAGATAGATTCGAAATTACGAGTTGTCACATTATCCCCAAGTTGAAAGAAATTTCGTCCCGAAATTTAGCGCGAGGTTACTGAGGAAGCTAGTTGTGTTGTGTAGTTTACTGGTTTTCCTGGGGTGTCACAAAATATCCTTGCTTCTCCTCCTTCGGTACCTATAATTACACAAAGGGCATGGAATATGGCACCAGAAGTTATCATACCGGCCGAGTGGTACGCCTTGCACCCGGAACGCCCTCGAGACATACTACAAGGGGTCCCGGTTTCCATCGCTCCTCCACCACAAGATGTTGTGGAAAATGAGCCTGCCTTCTTCCTCCCGAGAGAAATAGAGGAGTGGCTCAACGACATCTAGGGGAAACCTTTCGGTTCAGAGTTCTACAACGCCTTTAAAAATACCGGGAAGCTATTTCCGGGCCTTTGTTTCCTAACATAAGGGTAGAACTCCTTAGGATGATTCCATGTATCACTTGACCTAACTATCTTAGGAACTTTCTTTCTACTTTTCTTTATTTTTCTAGGACCTTATGTAATTCTCTCTATTTAATGAATGATGGTTTTCGAAATTATTTGGTGTTTGGATGATGTTGTAATGGGTAAAACACACTCGGGATGGTGAAGGATACTAAGGGAAACTTGAACCAACACCCCACGCACAAAAACAGAGCCTCCCGACAATTTTTCTTCGTTATAGCAAGTTCAGCACGGGGTTGTGCCCAGCCAACACGCCTCGTGCTCAAGGATCTGCAGAAAAACGCCCAGTTCAGGTAACTGGACACGGGGCGTGTTCACTGAACACGACCCCGTGCCCAGCTTTCTGTTATTTTGTTACTGGCAATCTGAACACGGGGCCGTGCCCGGACACCACGGGGTCGTGTCCAGATGCCCAGTAACATAAAATTTTGTTTTTAACACACCTTTTACACATTCAGTCAACCTAAAAACTTATTTTTGGGACACATTGAGGACAATGTGTAAGTTAAGTGTGGGGGGGATACTAAAACCTTGAATTTTGCAAGTCCTAATTACAAGCCTTACACAAAACTCTATTGGAACCGCTAAACACCCCAATTTTTTTTCAAAAAACTTTTCATTTTTTTTTACTTGTCTTTGTTTAATTTGGGAATAACAAGTTCTAAAAAGGTTATATTTTTACGAATTTACAACCGATAGCGTCGTGATAAAAACAACCAACATAAGAAAATTATGAAACGGCATGACAAATCTAGTTAAAATTTGATTATATATACTTGATCACATTAAAAACTCATTCCCACAAAAAGTGAGTTTTGAGCCTTTATTAAGCATACAAATACACATCTTTAAACTAAATTCTCATTTTTCGTTTCTTGTGTGAATAGCCGCTTGGTTTCTTACGACTCTAGAACTTGCCATGCAATACATTCCCGGTCCTTACCAACTTAAACCCAAGTAAGTAAATGATGGAGGCATTAGGACTAACCCTTTTTCTTTCAACACCATTATATTTTTTACCACCTACCCAAAATCCCCCTAGTTAACCCCTTTGAGCCTAAACCTTTTCATTTCTAAACACACAAAACAAACACCCTTTACCCACCAAAACCCTTTTTCATTTTAAACCCTTTATTTTAGTAAAAAGCTCGGTTTTTCATGTGACATTCCTTATCAAATATATATATATATATATATATTGATGATGATGAAGTCAACCAATAAACAAACAAGTTCATCAAAAAGAACTTTGTTTGAAAAATGCTTCATTAGAATAAAAAGTCACAACAATAAAAAGTTTTACGAAAACCGACGCTTTTTACGCTTTTCGCCCTTTTCTACAAACCACTAACCCAAAACCACCTACCTTTAACCCAAGCCTAACCCTTCCCCAAAGTCCTCTTGATATTTACAAAGGTGTATAGTTAAAAAGTAGGAGGATTGATTGCTTGGCAAGCATATGGTAGAAGTAAGTTCCATGCCGGTCCCGAGTGTTTCACAAAAATACATCTTCGGCCGAGTGTTGAGTGATCTCCCGTGAGGTATGTGAACTTGTATATAAATGAAATTTTAAAGAGGCATGTTATGCCCAAATAAGTAATTTCTCTTATGTAATGTTCTAAATAAATCATAACGAATAGGATTGTAACTAACATAAAAATAAAACCGAATAAAGATCTTGAAATCCCGACACTCAACACAAGCCCAAAACCTTCTCTTCTACCCATTCCATTTGGGAGTGTAAGCCACATTATAAAGAGTTTTGCTTGAGTACAATCAAAGATTCAAGTGTGGGGGGTATTTGATGTGTGTAAAATGCAACATATAAATTACATCAAATGAGGCATAAAACTAACCCTTTTTAGACCTAACGTTGGAAAAAGTGTGCTTTTGTCTTCCTTTTGTATTTTCAGGATAAAATGAGCGCAAACGAACAAAAGAAGCAAAAATGCAGCTAAATCTAACACAAATACAAGAAAAGGAATAAACGTGGCATGCCCGACCCCTCGACAACATCTTCCCAAGCAAAAACAAAACATCAGAAGGCTTAACACGCCCCGTGCCCAGCGGACACAGGGGCATGCCAAAGTGTCTGCAGAAAAGACAAATGCGTAGAAGCTTCTATTTCCCAACACGGGGGCGTGCCCAGCTCCACACGGCCGTGGTCAACGCTAAGATTCGCATAATCCAAGCAAATCTTGATAGTACAGATACGCTTCTGCACACGGGGCCGTGCCCAGCGGACACGGGGGCGTGGTCAACTAATGCAGACAAACTGCATTTAATGAAGAAAGAGAAAATGGATGGACACGGGGTCGTGCCCAATGGACACGGGGCCGTGTCCGGGATTCTGTGCAGGCTATAAATAGAGGTGCTTGGTTCACTTCAAAGGCATCCCTTGGCAAACCACCTCTCTCCCACTTCACCCACATTCCACCACCATCACAACACCCACATCCACCACCATCATCCATCATCCATCATAGAGTGTGTATAGTAGTCTCGGGATCCAAGATTGATAGTAAGAGTTCTTGACAATCAAAGGCCATGTTTGCCTAAGTCTCTTACATCACTTGGTGAAGACAAGCATTTAGTGTAATACTTTTGTTTTTTTATCTTTTCGCACTTTTTATTTGGTTTTTGTATTAGTGACATTAATAACTAGTTTCTTATGTTGAAGGTGAAACTTCCTTATCATTTGTCCGTGGTGTCTTGGCGTAATTTTACTGTCTATATAAAATAAAAGATTTACACCATTCATATCTCTACGGTCTATATAGAGATATGTTGGCTACCTGGTCGGGGGTTAAGGGAATGGTTTGGTAAGGTTCTTGCCTTGTTCAGTGTATAGATCCTGCAAGGACCTGGGTCAAGCTTAATAGGACCTCCTTCAATAGCCACTGGTATTGGATGGCGGGGGTGCGAATGGCTTGATCCCCTCATATGTAAACTACTATTATTACATTAACCCGGCTACTTGGGATTGTATCCCTGTTGACTCAAACCACTTAGCCGAGGGTAACGTCACCTTCAAAAGAGGGGCC
This sequence comes from Helianthus tuberosus, assembly GCA_030545235.1. Taxonomy (NCBI): domain Eukaryota; kingdom Viridiplantae; phylum Streptophyta; class Magnoliopsida; order Asterales; family Asteraceae; genus Helianthus; species Helianthus tuberosus. Next base: position 26,792 of record JARYGA010003320.1, on the reverse strand, counting down.
TACCACATTACGCATTAATAACTTAATTAATTATCTTTCAATAATCCAACCCTTTAGGATTGTATCCTTGCTGACTCAAACTACTGGGTTGAGGGTAACGTCACCTTCAAAAGTGGGGCCTACTACTATAACTAAGATAATCTCTTAAAAAGTGCAAAAGTGCGAAATTCATCAAAGGTTACACTAAAGGCGAGTCGGATCCATGTGATTCATCTTGTCTATCTGTTTTTATTTTATTTTTATTTTTCAGCATTTTTAGTTTTTATTTTCATGTTTAAAACCTTTTTCTAAAATTTTGATTTGATTAGACGTTGAGGATAAACCGGTACTAAAAGCTCTTGTGTCCTTGGATGACCTCGGTATCTTACCAACACTATACAAGGCTCACGATGGGTGCACTTGCCCATATGTGTGTTTAGTGTTAGTAAAATATCGTGTTTTATAAATTTAAAACTTGACTAAAGTGTTAAAGAGGGCTAAAAATATACATAAAAACGTATAACACACCGCACACATCACCATGCTTCCAAGTTCTTTACCTGCAGTAACAATGTTTTTTTCCAGATTCCTGCATATTTATTGTTAGACGGTATATAACTAAAGCATCTTTTACTCTCATGAATTGACTTAATGACTTTCACCCATAATTCCTCTGGTCTCGCCTTGTACTTCCACCACCATTTTATCATGAAAGCAAGATTTGCGCTCCTTAAATCCCCTAGTCCGAATCCTCCATGTTGTCTTGGTCTTGTCATCTTTCCCCATGTTATCCAGCGTATCTTGTGTCTTCCAGCCTTCCTTCCCCAAATAAAATCTCTACGTATTGCGTCAAGAGCCTTTGTGACCTTCTTTGGTGCTAGATACATCGAGAAGTAATAATTGGGCAGTGCCCCCAATACCGCCTTGGCTAGCACCATTCTACCAGCAAAAGATAAACCGTTAGCCTTCCAAGCCGAAAGTTTCCTATTAAAATTGTCAATCACTGGTTTCGAGTGTTTCCCTATTTTCATATTCGCGCCAATGGTTAGGCCGAGGAATCTAAACGGCAGGGTTCCTTTTCCTACATTTTAGTTTATCAGCCATTCTTCTGATCTCATCCTCTTCTACTCCTACTCCTACTCCATACAGACATCACTTGTTTAGGTTAACTTTCAATCCCAAGCACAGATAGAAGCACCTCAATATACGGTTGAGGTTCAAGATATTCGTCTCAGACCATTCTCCCTTGAATATTACGTCTCCCATGAATATTACGTCATCCGCATAACACAGATGAGCTATACACGGTCCATCTTTAGGAAGCTTGAGACCTTTAAAGGCTCCTCTCCTATCCGCTCTTTTCATGATAACCTCTAATGCTTCCATTGCAAGGATAAAAAGAAAGATGATAACGGATCACCTTATCGTAGGCCTCTTTGTAGTTTGAATTCCGATGTAGGCGACCCGTTCACGAGGACCGATGCCCAACTCGATTTCAAACATGCTCCTACCTGTTTCGTCCACCGGCTAAGGAATTTCATTGATTTTAAATAGGATAATAGGAATTTCCAATTTAACGAATCATACACCTTTTCAAAATCAACTTTAAAAAAGAAAACTTCTTTCTTACTTTCTTTCGCCCAAGAGATGATTTCGCTTGTGATTAGTGGCCCGTCGAAAATGGATCTTCCTTCCACGAATGCCATTTGTACCGGAGCCACGATGGAAGGGATAACCTTCTTTAATCTAGATGCTAGAACTTTTACAATGACTTTGTATATAATTCCAATCAAAGATTGGCCTGAATTCATTAACTGTCTGAGGGTCACTGACTTTAGGGATCAAAGCTATGAACAACGCATTACAACCCCTCTCAATGAAAGCTCTTTTTTTGGAAATCTTTTAAAATATCACCGAAGTTGTTTTCTAACACTGCTCAAAATCTTTTGATGAACTTGAAAGAGAATCCATCAGGACCAGGGGCTCTATCCCTTCCAGATGCCCACACCGCCTCTTTTATTTCAGCTTTTGAGAATTCTCTGGTTAATGCAATAGCCTGCTCTTGTGAGATATGCCTAAAGCCCCTACAGTCAAGAGTTGGCCTATTCTTCGTTGGCTCAGTGAAGCGATACAAGAATCTTGCTTTTACTTCCTCCTTTATAGCCTTCGGGTCGTTCACCATAATACCGTTGATCTTCATTCCACTGATCTGATTCCTTGCTTTCCTGCAATTGATAATCCTATGGAAGAACTTTGAGTTCTCATCCCCAAGCTTTGCCCATTTAAATTTTGCTTTTTGTTTCAAGTTATTTAGCCTCTTTTTCTTATAACTCTTTATGATTCATTTGCCATGGGCCCTTTTTTCCTTCTCTGTTGCCGTAAGACCCCTCATTTCCGCCATCTTCTCAATTTGTTCCACTTCTTTTTTCGTATTATAGACTCACTGCTCTTCTCTTGTCTTGGATTCCCGCCTCCATTCTTTAATTTGTAGTTTAAATTTTTTTAAGAATGTTTGCCAAGTCTTTCATAGATTTATCCCCTCTAACATAGTCCTCCATGACTTTCTTTACCACATCCTCAATCCCACCGTCTTCTAGCCAGCTGTTGTAGAATCTAAAGGGTATTGGCCCGAAATCAGAATTTGCATAGGAGAGAACCATCAGGCAGTGATCCGATAGGTACCACCCTAGAGCTTCAAACCTTGCACACGACCATTTTTCATAAAAGAACCACAAACAAGAATTCGATCAATCTTGCTAAGGTTCGACCCGTCTTCTGACATAAACGTGTACTTGTGTCCTCTCATTTGATATTCGACAAGACCTGTTTCATCTATGAAGTTATTGAATATCATTGCACTTGATTATCAAATCTGGATTTCATCCTTTCTTCCTTCTCTCTCACTTCGTTGAAATCGCAGGCCATAATCTAAAGACCGTTATTGCTGCTAGCTACGATTTCTTTTAGTTCTACTCACAAATTTCTTCTTCTCATCACATCACATGGTGCATACACATTTACTATGTTGATATATGTATTTGTTCCAGCCAATATCCCGCTCACAATTAGGAACGATTCATGTTTAAATACCCTCTGTTTTGAGAAGACACCCGGATCCCAGGTCGAGATCAGACCCCCAGACCTACCACTAGCATCCACTAATTCGCATTACATTTCCACTTTATCCCAGTATCTTCCAACGGTCACTGCTTCCACATTTGATACCTGTGTCTCTTGCATACATAAAAAAGATATTTTGTGTTCCTTAACTAACCTGCTGATCCAGTTTGCTTTTTCCGCACCCCCCAATTCCTCTAATGTTTATTGCCATATAATTCATAACGCACCGTTTGACTCCAATTCCTCCCGGACTACACTTAGTATTTCCTAGCGGTTTTTTGAGACCCTAATACCAATCGTTTTTCCCATCTCTATTGTGGCCTCTGTCTCGTCATGTAGATCCTCGTCTGGTTCTTTGTTCAAATCAAACGTCTCATCAATTGTATCTATAGCGTCTTCACTTAGAGCATGTCAGACGTCAATAGCTCCGTGCTTAGATCGCAATCTTTTATTGACAGAACTTCCTTGTCTAGTGAAGGTGAAAGATGAGCTCCCTTTCTTCCTTTTTATCGCCGTAGTCCAATTATTCTATCCCCAGATAATCTTGTTTAAATTAAAAGGATCATCATCAGGCCCACATTCATTAATGCTCCTTCTAGGCTCGTTCTGGTTGGGCCTAATTTCATCTAATATTTCTCCATTAGTTACACCCGGCCCAGTTTGGTCATTCTCCAACCATATTCCTTGTGGCTGATTGAAAAGTAAATATTCCATTGGTCCCACCTATGATTTCATTAATTTCAACACTTCCAATACTCCTAGGGTTTTGAGGTTCTAGCGACTTTTCTTTTCCACAGCAGTCTGCGAAAATCTCTCTCCAGTTCCCACTAAAAGTAGCCATTGTTGCACGTGCATCTCCACCCTCATCTGACTTTTCGTTTTCTTGATCCATCATCTTCTCTGTTCCATTATCCCCGGTAACTGGATCTCCGTTTTCATGACTGGAATTCTCCGATTCCATGTTATTTTCTTGTTTCTCCTTTTGCGTAATCACCAACTCCTCGTCCTCTTCAAGCTATATGGTTGTCTTATCCTGTGTATTAATGAAAACTGAATCATCATTGACGAAACTTGGTGCCCAATTCCCTGAGACCTCAGATACCCAGCACTTGAATGATACATCTTTAAATTTTATTAGAATCTCCTTATTGAGAACTTGTCCTGTTTTGACTATAACTCCTAGGTATGCATTTGTTAGGTTACTATCCTCCTTACGGGCTTCTGCCTCTTTGATTACCCGGCCCAAGCTATCCCCGATTGTGTTAAGAGTTTCCTTGCTCCTTAGACTGATCGGAACACCACAAATCCTGATCCAGGCAAGTCTTTCGAACCCGACCATATCTTCCTTCCAAAGTTTGATGTTCGTGAAGTGCTCCTCGTACTTAACTTTATTTACTGTCAGGAGTTCTTCGGTTACCATTTGTGAACCCAATGTGACCAGAATTCTCAGTCCGCCTGCGTACCTAACCTCCATTGTTTCCGAGCTAACTTCTCGCAGTATTATTTTCGATCTGAACAGAACCTCCAACGTTCTGGCTTCCATGCTGACAGTTCTTTTGCTCCAATCTCTAATATCGTTTTCACTATGGTTGTTGGTTCACATGAATCCACTCGGTTTGGAAAAAAATAGTAAGAACTTTGAATGATTTAGAAAAAAATAGTAAGAATCTACCAAAACGAACCCACTGAAAGAAGTTGCTATATCCGCCACTACCCAAGAGCCAAGGAAAAGGTCATGTTTCCCTTTTTATTCGCTTAATTTTGTGAGGATAAATTCGTAACTTATGGTTTCCACATGCGGATGTCGGTAAATAAGATTATAATGTGTTTCTTGCAGACTCAGTCATTACTTAACTACTTTAGAAATCAGCGGTATGGCAACGCTGGGATGAGATGAGATGCATTGACATTCAGGCATGGTTGATTGATATTGATAGTTGTTGGTTTTGGGGTAAGATTTGTATATAATGTACATCTATTATCTAATGTTGCCGGTAATTGCATATCGCATATGGAGGTCTTCATTTGTGTGGAAAGGATGAAACATAAGCCAAAAAAGGACATAGATGGAGGGGTGGGTGGGTGTCAATGAATAATCTTTGTCTATGAAGTTTGGGAATCTTGTATCTTTCTACTTATATTTGCAGCCTAATGTAGTGTGAATCTGTTTGTCACTCATTTTCCATGATCATAAAAAATGTTTGTTAATTACTCGGTCAATACATGAACCCTTCTTTCACATTCAACAAAGATTTCGATCTCACCTCTGTTCTTCAAAACCTAAAGGGTAACTAAATCTCTAATCTTTTCATTTTTCTTTTTATTGGACTTTCAAATACAAACACCAATCATCCTAAATTCTATAATTGAAATTTTCGGTTTTGATTTAGTTACCTTTTACTCCATCTTTATCATCTACACGCATTTAATTCGAATTCTATGTTGTCTAATTTATGATTCAATTTTCTACCCTATTCTTTCATATGGGATTTACTATTTTCATACCATTCTTCCTCTAGACTCTCTTCCTCATTAATCAATTTTCTCCCTCAGTGGCTTTTTGTATTCTTCTTTCAAACTTTAAGTACCAACAAAGTGCCCGCCAGGTGTTTGTTGAATTGTCTGACAGAAAACTGTAACAAAAAGTGATCTTGGTTGTAACCCACTTAAACACAACCCAAAGTGCTAAACACGGATGATTGATCAACTGTAAAAACCTTTTGGCGGGGTGTCTAGGAGGGTGAGCAACTATAGGTTGCTTTCCTCTCCTTCGTTTCTTGGGCGGGTTGATACTTGGCCTCCTCCTCACCTCGAGACGGGGGACTTGTTATCTCTTCTCGGTTTTGATTGTTTCTAATGGGCTCTGCCAAGGGTAGGAGCATGGCATCCAGTGCCTCTAAAGGGGATGTTGGCTCCACCTCATCCAATGGAGTATGTCTATGCCCCTTTAGGAACTTCCACGAGTGTAAAGACGGCAAGCCCGGGTATTCTGGGTATAACAGATTGATCTCACATTTTCAGCAATTTCATTTTATAGATGAACGTAAAGAATCCCTTCAGGGTGCACTTTCCAGGGATTTAGACTTGTTTTCGGATGTTGGGGAAACCCGGCGGGTTTTTGGATATTGGTTGTGTGGGATGTGCATGAAGACACACGCACTTAGTAGGGAGTGTCATCATCCTGATGGTGTTTTCACGTTCTCTAGGAAATCCAGGTCTGGTGAGGATTTTATCGTGGGGATCCCAAGGCCCTAAGATCCTGGGGTGGTATTTGAGCTTAGGAGCCCGCAGGGAGTGATGGGAGATGTCGCTCTCCTTGAACGTGTTTTCTCCCTTCCGGTTCGAACTGTTAAGAGCATCCCCCAAGCTGTCGTTTGGCATTTGCACAAGCCTTGACAGGTGCCATCCATAAAGTAGTGGCCTCCCATGGGAATGTTGAAAGTTGGGTTAAACTCTTACTCTTACAACGTTGTACCCTTAAGGTGGTTAAGCCGTCTTCTAGGCAAGAGCGAAGGTCAGGTAATCGAAAGTCCTTGCAAAGTGATAGTATTTTGCGGGCCTTAGCTATGTGGAAAGTGAGCTCTGGGTTTGAGGTTTTGGTCAATTCCCTACTCGCGATAGTGGAGAAGGGGTCGGGCGTGAGGGTGAGGCACACCCGGAGATAGCTGAGGAGGTTAGCCCCAACATCAAGCAATGTCTCAGGAAAGTGAGTGATGGTCACTTCACTGCTGCAGTTAAGGTGTTGTGTTCCAGTGGGGTTGCTCCTCGGGGGGAATCTACCATGCAAGTCCTTATCGACAAACATCCCTTCGCGCCGCCACCGAACCCCCCTTCAACCCCTCTTTCCCAACCTGCGTTATCCGTGGATAAGGACTGCGTCCACAGGTGTGTGAAATCTTTCCCGAAAGGGACATCTTGTGGGCGAGATGGCCTCCGGGCCCAACACCTCTTGGACGCTCTTAGCGGCGAGGGGTCGGCGACTGCCTCGGGACTGGTTACTGCCATCACTGTATTGGTGAATATTTGGCTAGGGGGTTATGTCCTAGGGTGCTTGTGGATTTTGTTGCTTCGGGCCCTCTAACCCCTTTGTTGAAGCCTGATAATGGAATTCGCCCCATTGATGTGGGGGCAATTTGGAGAAGATTGGTCTCCAAAGTAGCCATGAAGAAAGTTGGGAAAGAAGTTGTTAAGTACTTGGGGGACTACCAATTTGGGGTGGGGGTCCCCAATGGGGCGGAGGCGGTGCTGCACAACGCTAACAGGTTCCTTAATTCTTTTCATTCAGATGGCTCGCTAGCCATGCTTACGGTTGATTTCTCTAATGCTTTCAACATAGTTGACCGTTCGGTTTTGCTTCACGAGGTCCATCGCCATTGCCCCTCTATATTTCCGTGGGTTAAATTTCTGCATGCCCAGCCTGCTAGGCTATACGTGGGGAATGACCACATCGGGGCATTGATGCGTGTGGTGTGTTATATAAGTTTAAGTATATTTTAAGCCCTTTTTACACGTTAGTCAAGTTTTAAATTTATAAAACTTGATATTCTACTAACACCAAACACACATATGGGCAAGTGCACCCATCGTGAGTGTAGTATAGTGTTGGCAAGATACTGAGGTCGTCCAAGGACATAAGAGCTTTTAGTACCGGTTTATCGTCAACGTCTAATCAAATCAAAAGTTTAGAAAAAGGTTTTAAACAAGAAAAATAACAACTAACTAAAATTCTGAAAATAAAATAAAAGTAAAAACAGATAGACAAGATTAATCACTTGGCTCCGACTCGTGTTTAGTGTAACCTTCGATTATTTCCGCACTTTTGCACTTTTTAAGAGATTATCTTAGTTATTGTAGTAGGCCCATCTTTTCAAGGTGACGTTACCCTCAACCCAGTAGTTTGAGTCAGCAAGGATACAATCCTAAAGGGTCGGATTATTGAAAGATAATTAATTAAGTAATTAATGCATATTATGGTAGGCCCCTCTTTTGGAGGTGACGTTACCCTCGGCTAAGTAGTCTGAGTCAGCAGGGATACAGTCCTAAATAGCGGGATTAAAGTATTAATAGTAGCTTACATATGAGGGGATCAAAGAGTTTGGACCCCCGCCATCCAATACCGGGGGGTATTGAAGGAGGTCCTACTAAATTTGACCAAGGTCCTTGCAGGATCTATACACTGAACAAGGCAAGACTCTTACCTAACCGTTCCCTTAACCCCCGACCAGGTAGCCAACATATTTGATATGTTATGTACTTAAGAAGCACATGGACCAAGAGTTAAAGAATTGTTGGAAGATTTATTTATATAACCCTTGGATCTTCATTCTTATCATTCACCACCATCCACCAAAACTCTTTCTCCTTCTCCTTCCTTGAGTTCGGCCGAAACCATCCACCACCCTACCACCATCATTCAGCTTTGTTCCACCCATTCTATTACTATACAAGGTGTTAAAGTGCAAACAACGAAGCTCGGTGTGTTCGGAAGTTGAAGGACCACTCTCATCTTCTTTTATCCACCACTGTTACACTCTTGAACTTCCCTAGTCTTGAACTAGTGGTAAGAACTTAGATTCGTTCATTTTTTCATGTTATTTAAGTGGTTAAAAGTTATTTTATGATGAGAATCCATGAACACTAAAGGATCATAAACAAAGTTTTGAACATAGAACTAACCTAATGATGAAATGTTGTTGAAATGTGATGAAGTGACGTTAATATGAAGTTGTTTTGATTCTTGTTGATTACCTGATGATTTGCTTGTTAATATTGATGTTGGATGTTGTTATGATCACTAAACATGGTAACGGAATCAATCGAACACGAGTTTGAAAGCTAAAAGCTGAAAACAGCTTCTGTCCAAGCTTTTACAGCCAACTTCAGTTGGCTGTAAACAAATCAATATTTAACGAAAAATGGATTTTCTTGAGTCTATAACAGGATATTTCGAAATACAGTTCTAATGGCACTGGAATCATAATTTTTGGACTTCGATTACTATTTTTAAAGGACTGTTTTTGGACAGTAGCTCAAGCTGGATTTTTACTGCTGAAAATATGCGTTCTGTTTTCCATCATAACTTGAATTCCGTGTAGAATTAGCTCATGAAATTTGTACTGTAGTTGACTACTGATGTATTTGTAATTCCTCCACTGGAATTTCATAAATTGGACTTACGATGAATTTTAAATAAATTATTCTGTGGACTGTAGTCAGAAAAAGATGAAACTGATTTCAGTCCGGAAAATGAATTTTTATAAAATATTGGTAATGAATTGTATCCGGAGATTTTTACACAATAATATTTGGATCGTTTAAGACATTCTGTAAAAATTTGGGAATTTTTGGAATAAGTTAACTATTTTATTAAAATGCCCGAAAACAGCCCAGTTTTGGATATTTAAGTTGAAATGACATAAGTAGTAATTTGCGTGTCTAAATGACGAGTATGTTATCTGAGGATGATCTAACATGTTATATGTCAATGAAAGTAATATGTGCAATATTGTATGCTTGTTCTTGAGTAGCTATAGGTGGAATGTTTATATGAGCGTGAACTATTAAAGTGAATGCATGTTATGCAGTAGATACGTGTAAGAAGTTTGTGCTCTATTTAAAACCACTAAATGACTAACTGGTAATCATATTAGGACGTGATTGACCGACCTTGACTGTTAGCTATATTTGAGAATCTAACCGAGCAAACCGAGGTGAGTTCACACTTTTCTACAAAGCATGGAAATTCCCGGTGGGAATGGGAATGGGTTCAGGAATAGGGATTTCCTCGTCCTTGGGACAGATGATTGCCCGAAGGCACAGATGATTTTGTAGTTTATTGTGACGCTTCCATCCAAGGACTTGGTTGCATGTTGATGCAACGTGACAAGGTCATTGCCTACGCATCACGCCAACTTAAAGTTCACGAAAGGAACTACACTACGCACGACTTGGAATTGGGAGCAGTTGTTTTCGCGCTTAAGATATGGAAACATTACCTGTACGGTACCAAGTGCACCATTTACACCGATCACAGGAGTCTCGAGCATATCTTCAAGCAAAAGGAATTAAACATGCGACAACGCTGATGGGTCGAGCTCTTGAAGGATTATGAATGCGCTATCAAGTACCATCCGGGCAAGGCCAATGTTGTAGCCGACGCCCTCAGTCGAAAGTATACTATACCTAAGTGTGTACGTGCGTTACAGCTTACCATCCAATCTAACCTTCCCACTCAGATTCGTGATGCTCAGGTTGAAGCATTGAAAGCAGAGAACATCAGGGCTGAGTCCTTACGAGGATCGAGGCAGCGGCTAGAACGAAAGGAAAACTGTGCCTACTATGTTAACGGACGCATCTGGGTTCCACTTTATGGAGACCTACGCGAGCTTGTGATGGATGAAGCACATAAGTCTCGTTATTCGGTACATCCTGGTTCGATAAGATGTGCCACGATCTCAAGACTACATACTGGTGGCCTGGTATGAAAACCAGCATAGCAACCTACGTTAGCAAATGTTTGACTTGTGCGAGAGTCAAGACTGAATATCAGAAACCATCAGGCCTACTTCAACAACCAGAGATACCTAAATGGAAATGGGAGCAAATTTCCATGGATTTCATTACTGGCCTGCCTAGATCTCAACGTGGAAATGATACCATTTGGGTGATCGTGGATCGACTGACAAAGTCTACACATTTTCTGGCTATCAAGGAAACGGATAAGTTTTCTACTCTAGCAGACGTCTACCTAAAGGAAGTAGTATCAAGGCACGGAGTGCCAACCTCCATCATTTCTGATCGAGACGTGCGTTTTACTTTTGAACTGTGGCAAGCTATGCACAAATCCTTTGGCTCTCGATTAGATATGAGCACGGCATATCATCCACAGACGGATGGTCAATCTGAATGCACCATCCAAACCCTTGAAGACATGCTTAGGGCATGTGTGATTGATTTTGGTAATGGCTGGGAAAAGCACCTCCCGCTAGTGGAGTTTTTGTATAACAACAGCTACCACACCAGCATCTAGGCCGCTCCATTTGAGGCGTTGTACGGACGGAAATGCTGATCACCTATTGGGTGGGCAAAAGTTGGTGATAGTCAAATCACTGGCCCAGAACTTGTAGTAGATACAACCGACAAGATTGCTCAGATACGACAACGAATGGCGGCAGCTCATGACCGTCAGAAAAGCTATGCTGATAAGCGAAGAAAGCCACTCGAGTTCCAGGTTGGGGATCGAGTGCTACTCAAAGTCTCACCTTGGAAAGGTGTAGTTCGTTTTGGTAGACGAGGCAAACTTAACCCGCGATACGTTGGACCCTTTGAAATCATTGAGAAAATTGGCAAAGTCACTTACAGGTTAAATCTACCGGAAGAACTCAGTGGAGTTCACAACGTATTCCACGTGTCAAATCTGAAGAAGTGTCTGTCAGACGAGACCCTCATAGTTCCCCTCAAGGAGCTCACAATCGACGACCAGCTGCGATTCGTTGAGGAACCAGTAGAGATCATTGATCGAGATGTTAAGATTCTCAAGCGTACCAGAATACCTCTCGTTCGAGTTCGTTGGGATTCCCGTCGTGGCCCAGAGTATACCTGGGAATGAGAAGACCAAATGAAACTCAAGTATCCCCAGCTGTTTAAGAAAAGTGCAACCACTACTGAGGCTGAAGCTACTGCAGAATTTCGGGACGATATTCTAAATCAACGGGGGGATGATGTGACACCCCAGGAAAACCAGGAAACCAACGCAACATAACTAGCTTCCTCAGTAGCCACGAGCTAAATTTCGGGACGAAATTTTCTTAACAGGGGGAGAATATGACACCCCGCATAATTCCATGTATCCGTACAATTTATTAATGATAATTAAAGTGCTTGATAACTGTGTGGAACTACCTAACTGCTCTCTGATTACTATGTTATACTTACATGTGCTTGTTAACATACTAGTAGTGTATAGAAAAGTTACTAAATAGTCCGGTATGTTTTCCTGAGTGTTGAGAATTAAAAATGTTACAAAAATAAGTATATAGGACACTTTACGGATTAATTAAGCACTTTAACGGAACAGTATCAAACCGAACAACCGGACATAACCCGGAACACTAAAATATTACCAGAGGCATTGTTTTATTTTTCTGAATTAGTTATGGTCCCCGAATATCATAACACACACTACATAAATATCTAGTAACTAATACCTAACTAGAATACTTGGATTGTAACCATAAGCTAACTAAGTTACTTGAAACCCAACCCTATACCCCCCCCCCCCCAAATCGGTTAGGAGACAAGAAGGACACTCCCATGATTTTTTTTTAATTAATTATTTGATATGTTATGTACTTAAGAAGCACATGGACCAAGAGATAAAGAATTATTGGAAGATTTATTTATATAACCCTTGGATCTTCATTCTTATCATTCACCACCATCCACCAAAACTCTTTCTCCTTCTCCTTCCTTGAGTTCGGCCGAAACCATCCACCACCCTACCACCATCATTCAGCTTTGTTCCACCCATTCTATTACTATACAAGGTGTTAAACTGCAAACAACGAAGCTCGGTGTGTTCGGAAGTTGAAGGACCACTCTCATCTTCTTTTATCCACCAATGTTACACTCTTGAACTTCCCTAGTCTTGAACTAGTGGTAAGAACTTAGATCCGTTCATTTTTCATGTTATTTAAGTGGTTAAAAGTTATTTTATGATGAGAATCCATGAACACTAAAGGATCATACACAAAGTTTTGAACATAGAACTAACCTAATGATGAAATGTTGTTGAAATGTGATGAAGTTGTGTTAATATGAAGTTGTTTTTATTCTTGTTGATTACCTGATGATTTGCTTGTTAATATTGATGTTGGATGTCGTTATAATCACTAAACATGTTAACGGAATCAATCGAACACGAGTTAGAAAGCTAAAAGCTGAAAACTGCTTCTGTCCAAGCTTTTACAGCCAACTTCAGTTGGCTGTAAACAGGTCAATATTTAACGAAAAACAGATTTTCTTAAGTCTATATCAGGCTATTTTGAAATACGGTTCTAATGGCACTAGAATCATAATTTTTGTACTTCGTGTACTATTTTTAAAGGACTGTTTTTGGACAGTAGCTCAAGCTGCATTTTTACTGCTGAAAATATGCGTTCTGTTTTCCATCATAACTTGAATTCTGTGTATAATTAGCTCATGATATTTGTACTGTAGATGACCCCTGATGTATTCGTAATTCCTCCACTGGAATTTCATAAATCGGACTTACGATGAATTTCAAATAAATTATTCCGTGGACTGCAGTCAGAAAAAGATGAATCTGATTTCAGTCCGGAAAATGAATTTTTATAAAATATTGGTAATGAATTGGATCCCGAGATTTTTAAACAATAATATTTGGATCGTTTAAGACATTTTGTAAAAATTTGGGAATTTTTTGAATAAGTTAACTATTTTATTAAAATGCCCGAAAACAGCCTAGTTTTGGATATTTAAGTTGAAATGACATAAGTAGTAATTTGCGTGTCTAAATGACGAGTATATTATCTGAAGATGATCTAACATGTTATATGTCAATGAAAGTAATATGTGCAATATCGTATGCTTGTTCTTGAGTAGCTATAGGTGGAATGTTTATATGAGCGTGAACTATTAAAGTGAATGCATGTTATGCAGTAGATACGTGTAGGAAGTTTGTGCTCTATATGAAACCACTAAATGACTAACTGGTAATCATATTAGGACGTGATTAACCGACCTTGACTGTTAGCTATATTTGAGAATCTAACCGAGCAAACCGAGGTGAGTTCACACTTTTCTACAAAGCATGGAAATTCCCGGTGGGAATGGGAATGGGTTCAGGAATAGGGATTTCCTCGTCCTGTTGGGAAGGAATTAGACTTACTGGACTAGAACTCTATCAGCGAAGTCCCTCCCTTTTGTATCGACTTAATCGCCGAGGCTATGGCGAGCGGGTCATTAGTTAATAGCGCTATTAGGTTTAACAAACCTCACACCGTGCCAGTCGGACAGGCGTGTACTAATGGACTATGGAACGTCGGTGATGATAGACACCGACGCTAGGGCACAAGTAATTTTCGTTAGTAGTCGATATGATAAACGAGTCTGGTAGTTTAAATAATGGGGTAGCCCCCACGGCCGGAGTGCCGGGCTGGATAGCCAGGGAAGGTGGACATGGGATGGTTAACTGATAAATGTTTTCGAACTATGTGGTAACCCCCACGGCTGGATAGCTGATGAAGATTAAACAACGTTTTTGGAAACAACTTTAAAATGGACAACCAACCATGAACTCACTCAACTTTGTTGTTGACTCGTTGTTACATGCTTTGCAGGTTGCTAGATGCTATGGGGCTTGCACATGGAGATGGTCGTTGTGGGATACGAACCGTTATGTCCCGTACTCAATAAATAAACTTTATGAACTTATGAAACTCATGTTTTGGGACTTTAAATTTATGAACTACGAACTTATGTTTTGGTTTAACGTCTTATGCTTCCGCTGTTTAAATTGAACGTGGTTAACTTCCTTTCGGTCACCAATTGTATTGTGGTTGGTCTTAGTTACTTAAATACGTTGTTCAATATGATTGGTGGCTTGATCCTGGTCATGTCACGCCTCCAAGCGGTGATACTCCGCATCGTGGAATTTAGGGGTGTGACATGGTGTGCCAAGGGATGGTTTGTAAATGAGCCTCGTGTCCATTGGGCATGGCCCCGTGTCCATTGGGCACGGCCCCGTGTCCATCCTCTTCTCTTCTCTTCCTTCATTAGTTGACCACGCCCACGTGTTCGCTGGGCACGCCCCTGTGTGCAGAAGCATATCTGTACTACCAAGATTTCCTCAGATTCTGCGAATCTTAAAGTTGACCACGGCCCTGTGTCCGCTGGGCACGCCCCCGTGGTGGGTGATAGAAGCTTCTATAGCTTTGTCTTTTATGCTGGCACTTGGGCACGCCCCCGTGTTCACTGAGCACGGGACGTGTTCAGTCTTCTGCCTTCTTGATTTTGCTTGGTAAGATGCTGTCGGGGGGTCGGGCATGCCATGTTTGTTCCTTTTCTTGTATTTATGTTAGATTTAGCTGCCTTTTTGCTTCTTTTGTTAATTTGAGCTCATTTAATCCTGAAAATACAAAAGGAAGACAAAAACACACTTTTCCAACATTAGTACTAAAAAAGGGTTAGTTTTATGCCACAATTGATGTAATTTATATGTTGCATTTTGTGCACATCAAATACCCCCACACTTGAATCTTTGCTTTTCCTCAAGCAAAACTCTTTATAATGTGGCTTTACACTCCCTAATGGAATGGGTAGAAGAGAAGGTTTTTGGGCTTGTCATAGAGTGTCGGGATTTTCAAGATTCTTTATCAAGTTTTATTTTTATTTATTTACAATCCTATTCGTCATGATTTATTTAAAACATTACATAAGATAAATTACTTATTAGGGCATAACATGCCTTTTTTTAAAATTCCGTTTATATACAAGTTCACATACCTCACAGGGATCACTCAACACTCGGCCGAAGATGTATTTTAGTGAATCACTCGAGAGCGGCATGGAACTTACTCCTACCATAGGCTTACCAAGCAATCAATCCTCCTCCTTTTTAACTATATACCTTTGTAAATATCAAGAGGACTTTTGGGTGAAGGGTTAGGCTTGGGTTAAAGGTATGTGGTTGGGTTAATGGTTAGTAGAAAAGGGCGAAAAGCGTAAAAAGCATCGGTTTTCGTAAGACTTTTTATTTTTGCAATTTTTATTTTGATGAAGCCATTATTCAAACAAAGTTATTTTTGATGAACTTGCTTGTTTATTTCTTTTGCTTCATCATCAACACATTTTTTTTTTTGAAAAGTCATACGAAAAACCGAGCTCGTTACTAAAACAAAGGGTTAAAAATAAAAAGGGTTTTGGTGGGTGAAAGGGTGTTTGTTTTTGGGTTAAGAAATGAAAAGGTTTAGGCTCAAAGGGGTTAACTAGGGGGATTTTGGGTAGGTGGTAAAAAAAGAAAAAATAATGGTGTAGAAATGAAAAAGGGTTAGTCCTAATGCCTCCATCATTTACTTACTCGGGTTTAAGTTGGTAAGGACCGGGAATGTATCGTCGTGGCAAGTTCTAGAGTCTTAAGAACCAAGCGGCTATTCACACAAGAAACGAAAAATGAGCATTTAGTTTAAAGATATGTATTTGTATGCTCAATAAAGGCTCAAAACTCACTTTTGTGGGAATGGGTTTTTATGTGATCAAGTATATATAATCAAATTTTAACTAAGCTTGTCATGTCGTTTCATAATTTTCTTATGTTGGTTCTTTTTATCACGACGCTATCGGTTGTAAATTTGTAAAAATATAACCTATATAGAATTTGAAATTCCCAAGTTAAACCTAGACAAGTAAGAAAAATGAAAAAAAAATTTGAAAAAATTTGGGGTGATTAGCGGTTCCAATAGAGTTTTGTGTAAGGCTAGTATTTAAGACTTGCAAGATTCAAGGTTTTAGCATCCCCCCCACATTTAAATTACACATTGTCCTCAATGTGTCCCAAAAATAAGTTTTTAGATTGATTGAATGTGTAAAAAGGTGTGAAAAAGCAAAATTTTATGTTACTGGGCGTCTGGACACGGCCCCGTGGTGACCGGGCACGGCCCCGTGTTTAGATCGCTAGTAACAGAAATTATCAAAAAGAAACAGAAGCCTGGGCACGGGGGCGTGTTCATTGAGCACGCCCCGTGTCCAGTTACCTGAACTGGGCATTTCCTGCAGATTGTGCAGCACGGGGCCGTGTTGGGCGGGCACGACCCGTGCTGAACTTGTTGTAATGAAGAAAAAGTTGTCGGGTGGCCCTATTTTCATGCATGGGGTGTTGGTTCATGTTCCCTTGGTATCCTTCACCATCCAGAGTGTGTTACACCGTCGGAGAGCGTCATCCAAGCTTGAGTCTATGACCTTCATGTAGTTGACCGGGTCTTCATCTTCTACTCTTTTTCCAACTCCAAACTTCACTTCCTCGTCCCCAAACTTCAATGTTAGTGTTTCGTTATTCATGTCTACCACTGCTTGGGTTGTGGCTAGAAATGGCCTCCCTAGGATGAGAGGGACTTCGGCGTCTTCTTCCATGTCTAGTATGACAAAGTCGGCTGGGAAGACGAAATTGTCGACTTTGACCAATAAATTTTCAACGACACCTTGTGGATATTTGACGAATATGTTGGCAAGTTGTATGCTCATCTTTGTAGGGCTTGTTTTTCCTAGGCCGACTCGTTTGAACATTGAGGCGGGCATGAGGTTGATGCTAGCCCCAAGATCGGCTAGTGCATTGCGAATGGAGGATCCCCCAATTGAGCAAGGAATCGTGAAGCTTCCAGGATCAATCTTCTTTTGCGGGAGTTTGTTGAGTAGTAAGGCGGAGCATTCTTCGCCTAAGTTAACTAATTGCAATGATTCAATTTTCCTTTTATGAGTGAGGAAGTCCCTCATAAATTTTGAATATTTAGGCATTTGGGTTAGGACTTCGATAAATGGAATATTAACATGCAATTGTTTTAGTAAATTTTCGAACTTTGCGAATTGCTCATCGGTCTTTTGACGAATTAACTGACCGGGGTATGGAACCGGAGGAGTCTTAGTGGGCTCTTGGTTTGGTGGAGAAGCCTACTCTGGTTGGGGCGTGAGTGGAGTTGTGGTATGGCTGGATTGGCTTCTTTCAGCTAGCGGTAATGGAGCCTCCTCGGGATCCACGGTTCGGTTTCTCAATTTGATTAGATGTACTTATGCTTTTGGGTTGGTTTCAGTATTACTTGGTAACGCGCCTTATGGTCTCTCGGAGAAATTTTTAGCTATTTGATTTAATTGTTTTTCAATGTTTTGAATGCTAGCTTGTTGATTTCTGAAATTCGATTCCAATTGCTGAAATCGATCTGAGTTTTTCTTTTCGGTGTCGGAGATGAGGCGAAATACAGTATCTTCAAGCCTTTCTCGTCCACCTTGTTGTTGAGAAAAATTTTGTGGTTGTTGAAAGTTAGTTCGTTGGTTTTGTTGGTTACTACTATTGTCGGGATCTCTCCAACCAAGGTTAGGGTGGTTACGCCATCCTTGGTTGTAGGTACCCGTTGGAGGACCCGACGGCCTAGGTCTATTATCAATGTAGTTTACCGTTTCTGTTTGATCATCTAATTCTTTCATACAACTCCAATTTTCATGTGGTCCACCACACCCCTCACAAGCCATAACCGAGAGCGTTTTTGCCATTTCTAACTTTTTGATTTTTGAATAAAGGGCCTCGATTTGGGCTTGTAAAGAAGTGCTTTCATCAACCTTATGGGCGCCCGGGGCAATAGGTTTATTGCCTCGGGGACTGTGCCACTGAAAATTGGTTTGAGCAATTTCCTCAATTTGATTATATATTTCATTTGGGTGACGATTACCTAGAAGTCCCCCGGAGCTAGAATCAAGTGTTTGTCTTGTGTGTGGCAACAACCCTTTGTAGAAAGTGGATACTTGTTGCCATACCGCAAGACCGTGATGAGGACACTTTCTTAGTAGCTCCTTGAACCTTTCCCAAGTTTCATATAAGGATTCCCCATCCTCTTGTGAATATGTATTAATTTCAGTCATTAATTTAGCCGTTTTAGCAGGAGGGAAATACTTAAATAGAAACTTTTAGGCTAGTTCATCCCAGGTGTTTACCGAACCAACTGGGAGGGTGTTAAGCCAAGCCTTAGCTCGGTCTTTTAGCGAAAATGTTAACATACGAAGGCGGATGGCGTCGTTTGATGCTCCATTGATCCGAAAGTTATCACATATTTCTAAGAAATTAGTAATATGTAGATGAGGATCTTCGTCCGCAAACCCATGTAAGGTTGTAGAGTTTTGAAGCATTTGTATCAAATGTGGTCGAAGTTCGAAGTTTTTGGCTTCGACATTCGGTGCATTGATAGCGGCACCGAGATTACCTACGGTGGGGCGTAGGTAATCCATGAGGGTGCGTTGGTCCGCAATTGGAAGTGGGTCCCCCGAAACTTTCTCTTGGTTTTTAGCTTTAAGTCTTTTTCTGAGAAAGCGTTCGGGTTCTTCAATAGGTTCTTTTATGTCTCCACTAGAACTGGAGCTCATACACTACGTAGAAAGTTCAGATGTGGTGCCTAGGTTCCAAGTCCTGCAATAAAAACAGAAAAGAACATTGGTCAGAAGGTTCACCACGGCCCCGTGCTCAGGTGAACACGGCCCGTGGTCGGAAATACAGTTATTGTTTTCCGGATCCCTGTTACTGGGGAGCTGGACACGTCCTCGTGCTCAACTCTCTGTAACTCGGAAAATAAAAACTGCCAGTGACAATGCTGGGCACGGCCCGTGTCCGACCAGGCACGGCCCGTGCTGAGCTCTGCAGAAACTGAAAAATTAAGAAAATCCTAAAAAAAAACAGAAAAAAATTAGAAAAAACGATTAGGCCGTTGATTCCTAACTTTCTTAAAATCCTTGTGTCCCCGGCAACGGCGCCAAAAACTTGATGCGTGTGGTGTGTTATATAAGTTTCAGTATATTTTAAGCCCTTTTTACACGTTAGTCAAGTTTTAAATTTATAAAACACGATATTTTACTAACACCAAACACACATATGGGCAAGTGCACCCATCGTGAGCGTAGTATAGTGTTGGCAAGATACCGAGGTCGTACAAGGACACAAGAGTTTTTAGTACTGGTTTATCCTCAACGTCT
The DNA here is from genome assembly GCA_030545235.1 of Helianthus tuberosus. Taxonomy (NCBI): domain Eukaryota; kingdom Viridiplantae; phylum Streptophyta; class Magnoliopsida; order Asterales; family Asteraceae; genus Helianthus; species Helianthus tuberosus. Next base: position 6,947 of record JARYGA010003320.1, on the reverse strand, counting down.
AATCAAATCAAAAGTTTAGAAAAAGGTTTTAAACAAGAAAAATAAAAACTAACTAAAATGCTGAAAAATAAATAAAAGTAAAAACAGATAGACAAGATGAATCACTTGGCTCCGACTCGTGTTTAGTGTAACCTTTGATTATTTCCGCACTTTTGCACTTTTTAAGAGATTATCTTAATTATTGTAGTAGGCCCCTCTTTTGAAGGTGACGTTACCCTCAACCAGTAGTTTGAGTCAGCAATGATACAATCCTAAAGGGTCGGATTATTGAAAGATAATTAATTAAGTAATTAATGCATATTATGGTAGGCCCCTCTTTTGGAGGTGACGTTACCCTCGGCTAAGTAGTCTGAGTCAGCAGGGATACAGTCCTAAATAGCCGGATTAAAGTATTAATAGTAGCTTACATATGAGGGGATCAAAGAGTTTGGACCCCCACCATCCAATATGTAACACCTCAAAAATGGGTTTGGTAATATAAACCCGGTTAATACAAAGGAACGGGTAAAAATACTGTTAGCGGTAAAAGTGAACCCGTAAATGAATATTAACTAGGAATAATTAACCTAGTTGAATATTAGTATCGTTGGTATTAAACGAAGGGTTGTAGCCTTATTTATATAAAACGAAACACGAGGGACCAAAGTAAACAACTTGAAAGTTGTTTTATTAAAAGTAAACAACACACACACAAACACACGCATCGTGTGTGTGTGTTCATCATCGAGCAGGGAAGGCTCCCATGGAGCCAAAACCCTAAACTTCATCAAATCCTCCAAATTGAAAGGCTAAACGAAGCCCAAATTCACAACCGAACATGATTTAACGATCACCTTCACAAGGGGATCATGAGGTATGTCTTAAAACTTAGATTTGATGATCTTGTTTGAAGTGTGTTATGATCAATCCATGAAATTGTATGAAATTAAGCATGTAGATGTGTTAGAAACACCAAATAGAACTTGTGTTATGAATAATTTCAAGTAATTTGGTGATTTAGAATGAAACCCATTGCATGAGTGTGAAGATGATGATCATGATGAACTTGTAGATGTTATAATGTGGTCTTGTGATGTATAAGGTGTTATATGGTAGACTGAGATAGATAAACTTGATGTGGAAATTATGATTATGAGATTTTGCTTGAATGTGATGGTTCATAAGATGAAATAGGGAAGAACATGCTTAAAGCACTTGTACATTATGCTTAGAAAGTGATATGCACACCAAGTGTTTGATGAAATGCTTAGGAGAAAATGATAAGTGGGATTGTATGCAAATAATGAATAATTGTTTGTAGAATGTGTTGATGATGTATTAGACAATAGATTTGTATAAGGAATGTGTTTTGAATGGATTACAAGTGGGAAATTAGTTTGATAAGATGATATGGCAAGAAACCTTCCTTAAAAGGTATGTATGCTCATGTATGCTAATCATGTTATGATGAATGTGAAGACATGTACGGATAGGAGTTATGTCAACGTGGACACAAGCATGCAAGGCAACGGGCCAAGGATAAACACGGAAGCTATGCTTGAACTCGGACGCACGAGGTAAGTGAACTCCCAATTTACCCTATTGTTTGGTAATGTATTTATGATATATGGTAATTATTGAATGTAATGTAAGAAGATATGAATCGTTGTTATTACTAAGTTAAGTTTTAGTGGAAATGAGTCGGAAGTGGTTAAGAAAGAGATTCGATTAAGTTTGGGTAAGAAATGGGACTTACATAATGAACTATGCATAAGATGAATTAAGGCGTTATACTTGTAGGATGTAAATTGTAAGTACATGTATGAATAGAAAGTGAATACATGCTTGAGTGGGTATTTAATTATATGCTTGAATGAATAAGATGAGTTATGTGTATTCGAGGACATGTTCATATGAAAGGAAGCTAATGGTACTAACCGTTTTTCTATTGAGATTTAATGTGAAGCATAGGCATGTTAACAATGGAAGTAAAGGTTGACTCCGCAATCTGATGCGAGTGGATTAATGGATGGTTGAAGGGACGAGTATAAGAGAAAGCATGATATGTTGACGCTTTATTATGCATGTGTTAATACTATTGTATTATGTCACCGGTTGCTAATGATGAGATTGAATGTGGTGACTGCAGGTTGTATAGGGTTATGGATGTTTCATCAAGAAATGCACGCGGTTGAAGATCGAGTCAAGACATGGATTGTATGTGGGTGTGTATGTGGTCACGTAATTCGATATATGTATGTTAGTTTTTAATTAAATTATAGAAAGGGATTAATGTATTTAAGTGAATGAAAGAATATCATGAAAGAAATTTTAGATATGAATTTCCGGTGCGATAAATTAGGTTAAAACGTGTTAGGGCGTTACACAATACCGGTGGGTATTGAAGGAGGTCCTACTAAATTTGACCCAGGTCCTTGCAGGATCTATACACTGAACAAGGCAAGACTCTTACCAAACCGTTCCCTTAACCCCCGACCAGGTAGCCAACATATCTCCATATAGACCGTGGAGATATGAATGGTGAAAATCTTTTATTTTATATAGAAAGTAAAATAATGCCAAGACACCACGGACAAACGATAAGGAAGAATCACCTTCAACATAAGAAACTAGTTATTAAAGCCATTAATACATAACCAAGTAAAAAGTGCGAAAAGATTAAAAATAAAAAGTATTACACTAGACACTTGTCTTCACCAAGTGATGTAAGAGACTTAGGCAAACATGGTCTTTGATTGTCAAGAGCTCTTACGATCAATCTTGGATCCCGAGACGACTCACACACTCTACGATGGACAATGGATGATGGTGGTGGATGATGGTGTTGTGATGGTGGTGGTGGGTGGTGGGTGAAGTGTGAGAGAGGTGGTGTGCCAAGGGATGGTTTGAAAATGAGCCAAGCACCCCTATTTATAGCCTGAACAGCAGCTCGGGCACGGCTCCGTGTCCATCTTCTTCTCTTCCTTCATTAATTGCAGTTTGTCTGCATTAGTTGACCACGCCCCCGTGTTCGCTGGGCACGCCCCCGTGTGTAGAAGCATATCTGTACTATCAAGATTTCCTCATATTCTACGAATCTTAGAGTTGACCACGGCCCCGTGTCCGCTGGGCACGCCCCCGTGGTGGGTGATAGAAGCTTCTATAGCTTTGTCTTTTATGCTGGCACTTGGGCACGCCCCCGTGTTCACTGAGCACGGGGCGTGTTCAGTCTTCTGCCATCTTGATTTTGCTTGGGAAGATGCTGTCGGGGGGTCGGGCATGCCACGTTTGTTCCTTTTCTTGTATTTATGTTAGATTTAGCTGCCTTTTTGCTTCTTTTGTTAATTTGAGCTCATTTAATCCTGAAAATACAAAAGGAAGACAAAAACACATTTTCCATCATTAGTACTAAAAAAAGGGTTAGTTTTATGCCACAATTGATGTAATTTATATGTTGCATTTTGTGCACATCAGGCATTCACGGGGGTTTAGCAAGGGGATCCATTAGGACCTTTGCTTTTTGCCCTAGCCTTACACCCCTTAGTGCTACGGGTGTAGGAAAACTGCAAACTCTCCTTCCATGCTTGGTACTTGGATGATGGGACGGTTATCGGGGACGCTGTTCAGGTTGCTAAAGCTCTTGACATCATTCCTTCGGAGGGTCCAGCCTTGGGGCTACGACTTAATATTAGAAAAACTGAGTTATTTTAGCCGACATGCAACGGGGTGAAGGTCCGGCCAGGGCTTTTCCCCAGTGAGATTGGGAGGCCGGAGAGAGGTGTCAAACTACTAGGAGGGGCAGTCAGCCGTGATGCTAGTTTCATTAGTGGTCTAGCGGCTAAAAGGGCAACGCGAGCTGTTGACATTATGGGACACCTTCCTTTGTTGCGGGATCCTCAAAGCGAACTCCTCTTGCTTAGATCTTGTATGGGGGTTGCAAAAGTTGCTATTTGGTTTGCGAACTTGCCAGCCCCCCTTTGTGGGTGATCCAATTTCATGTTTTGATAAAGGTCTTCGAGAGGCAATAGAAGACATTGTTGTATGTGGGGGGGCTTTTTTTGGTGAATTCCAGTGGCGGATCGCGACCTTGCCGATGCGGCTTGCTGGGTTAGGCCTTCTTTCGGCCCAGGATGTGGCTGTCTATGCCTTTGTGGCTTCCAGGTCTCAATCTTGGGAGTTGCAGGACCACATCTTGCGTAACAGTGAGGTTGCTAACACTGACCCGGATTATGCCAGCGCCTTGGAACGCTTGCATGAATCTCTCCCGGACTTTGATCTCGGCGGTTTCTCTAACAAGGACATCGCCCCCAAAACGCCACAGAAAACTTTGGCGAACGCCCTTTATTGTCGAATCGCACAAAGTTTGGGAGAAGATTTCCATTTGTCCCTTCGCCAGAAAGCCGTCATTGAATGCCTACAGAGGCCTCACGCTCAGGATTTCTTAACTGTTATTCCTATCGAAGGTCTGGGTCAACGTATGTCAGCGGTGGAGTATCGGTCAATCCTTGAGTACCGTCTGATGATCCCCATGTTCTCGAATGATCAAACCTGCCCAGTCTGCCGTAAAGCATGTCTGGATAAATACGGGGAGCATGCGTTACACTATAGAGAGTTGCCGGGGTTTAAGTATCGCCATGACTTTGTTCGAGACGCATTAATGGATATTCTCAGACGAGCAGGGATCTCGGCAAAGAAAGAGGCACCAGTTAATTTTCTTACGGACCCAGCGGAAGGGAGGTCCACCCTACGCCCGGCTGACGTGCTAGTTTTTGGTTGGGAGGGCGGGAAACATGCTTGTGTCGATCTCACAGGTGTATCCCCCTTAGCCGGGTTCCGGGAAAATGCATTTGTGGCGGGGCAAGCGGTACTGAAAGCAGAGTCAAAGAAGGTGGAAAAGCACGCGAAAGCTTGTGAGGATAATCAGCATGCCTTTGTCCCTCTGGTGTTTGACACGTTCGGCTCCTTGGCGCCGGAGGCGGTTTGATTCTTGGCTAGAGTTCAGCGTGTGGTCCACAGTAACTTTTCGACCCCTCAGGGGCGAGGCTTTGTTTTTAGTAGATTAGTGTTTTCTATTCAGAAGGGGATGGCGGCGCAGTTTGTTGCCCGTCTACCTGCTATCCTTATGTAATTCGCATTATTGAATGAAAGATATTTACTTTAGTTTTATATTTGAAATATTCATTTAGGTTTGTCAAAAGGTGATTGCAAAGAAGAGGTGTCAGAGATTTGAAATTCTAAAATATCAACTTTCTATAGTATATCCCTTAGGGTTGTAAACGAACCGAACGTTCAGCGAACAGTTCGTGAACCGTTCGGCGGGAAGTTCGTTTATGTTCGTTCGATTAGCTTAACGAACGAATACGAACAAAAAAATTCGTTCAGTTAGCTTAGCGAACGAACACGAACACAGGTCTCGTTTGTTCGACTGTGTTCGTGAACGTTCGGTAATATGTTCGTTTGATTATATTAAAAAATAATAAATAATAAATCTTTTATCTAAACATATTGAGAACTTGAACCCTTTTTTTTCTAAGTTAGCTAAAATTTGGAAATTCTAAGACATTTTTAGGGATAATTATGTCTACGTTAGTTAAACTTTATTCATCGTTTGGTGGTGTGATAGACTTCTTGTGTTTTGATTTATCATTTGATGGTTGTATTTAACTACTTATATCCAATGTTTAAGGATAACAATGTTTTCATTTTTTTATTTTCAAGTTAATTGTTCGTTTGCGTTAATTTTATTTGCTTGTGTTCGTTTGTATTCAAGACCACTGTTCACGAACTGTTCGTGAACAATTGAATTTACTTAACGAACGAACACGAACATAAACTTATGTTCGGTATGCGTTCGTGAACAGTTCACGAACATGTTAATTTCCTTAATGAACGAACATGAACATGGCCTTATTCGTGTTCGTTCGGTTCGTTTACAACCCTAATATCCCTAACACTTTTAGATTTAAAATTTTAAAATATAAGTATACAGATTGAGGGGCCATCTCAACTACTCCACATAACTCATTAGTCTGTCTCTACTACTCAGAAACATTCATTTGGTTTTAAAATATAAGAAACATTCGGTGCACCATTAAAGCTTTAACCTTGATCACTAGAAACCGTTATAAGCGAAGTCTTGGTTAATTACTATACACCATACTACCATAGTGTGATTGGAATTATTTGAAGCATTTGGTTAGTATACACCACACTATGGTTTGAATTCTTTGAATCATGCATGACGAAAATCGTATAAATTTATGTAGTATTAGAAACCTTGATTCACCTACAACACACTTCTTAAATATACAAGATAGTATGTGTTGTAGTATTAGAAACCATGATTCACCTACATCACACTTCTTAAATATACAAGATACTATGTGTTTGAAGAGTTTAGAGAAAGTGCTAGGATCTGTCCCAAAGTAAACTTATACCGTACTCTCTTTTTCACAAAAAAATTCTTCCAAATATTCTACGTCTTTATGAAACCATTACAGTAGAGTTTATTATAAGTGTTTGAATACTTTTTTTTACCCATTTAGTCTTTTTCACATTTTTGTTTCTTTAAAGTGAAACATACCTGGTTGGGTTGTTTCCTTAAAATACGAATTTAATTGACCGTTCTCACTATAAGTGGCGGATCCAGGAATTTTTTCCAAAGGGTTCACTTTTTTTAATGTTCCAATTTCATATGTCCGAACATAAAAAAAATTGGGTCGGTGTGACGGTTCGGGTCGGATAAAGTTCATCACATAATAAAAAATACGATATAACAAAGAAAGAAAGCATCTTCATGATAAATTTGGGGCTGGATTAGTTGCACAAATAAAAATAGACTTTTTATGCAATTTTCGAAAACTATCAATTTTCATCATTACAAAGTATTTAAAATATTGATCTAGATTCAGTAATTTGTTATCACACAGATATATTTAAGAGAGACATATAAAAAACAATATGGATTA
>JARYGA010003319.1:0-40485 GCA_030545235.1 Helianthus tuberosus | reverse complement strand
TCATTCGATCTCTTTGCCTGTACTGCTAGAAACCCTAACCCATAAATTCCCGAGATAACCGTGAGGACCAAAGAGTGTTACAGCCTCTATCACCCTTCAAACCACAACCACAAGACTATCAGAGTGACCCCCAACATCGACCAATGTTTACGATAGGGGTACACCCCTACTTTACTAATCATTGGAAACAAGTGAAGGGTTTAGGGTTTTTGAAAATGGAGACAAACAAGTGTGCTTTTTGAAAATGGAGATAAACAAGTGAAGGGTTTAGGGTTTGTGATGTGTCGATACGTGTTTTTAGCACTATTTCAAGCTTTAAAATTATAAGCACAATAAAATACAATCACTTCTACAACATGTTACGGCAAGTGCACCCATCGTTAGAGTAGTATGGCGAAAATAAGACACCGAGATCGTCCAAGGACATAAGATCTTTCAATACCGAAGTGTTATCAATGTCTGGTTAAACAAAAAAGTGAGATTTGTCAATGTTTTGGTCAAAAGTTACTGAAGCAACTGAGTGATCAAATTTTTAAGTGAGGTAGTGTGCTTTATGAGATAATAAAGAAAGTAAACAAGATAATGCAATGTGACACTTGGGATTTTTACGATGAAAGCCTGTGATCAATGATGATCTCTGGCATAAAACCTCGGGCGCCAATTTGAAGGTCGTCTGCCACTGTTCATGTTATAAATTTATTGAAAAAAGAGTACAAAAAGCTGAAGTGGATCATATACTAAATGTTACTAGTGTTTGTGAGAGTGTGTTGTGTAGTCCTATCTGATCCATTATCCCTTAAATACATAAAATATCTAGTAAAAAATTGTCCGGTATATCCGAGATAAACTCGGACTTCTCTTGTGACCGTTGTGGACTTGATCAGCGCTTTCTCCACGTGCCTTTAAACTAATTCCCTTATTCTTTAGGTTGAGACTTAGTCTTATGAAAATTCCTACGAGTAGGAGTCATAACTAAACAATCTTTAGTAATAATAATATACCGAACGCGTTTAAAGCTTATCGAGATGAAGAGAAACATGATTTCAAGTTTTTGCATTGTTGGGATGTGGCGAGGCATGCTACAAAATGGGTGAGAGTCTCGCAAGCAAACAAATAGTCAAAAAGGACGAAAACAAGCTCGTCTCAAACTCGTTCGGATGCTCGTGATAAGGAGTTTGATCTAAACTTGGATGATGATGATCTAAACTTTGAGGTGGAATTGAGCCGCCCACCCGGTAGAGATAATTCAAAAAAGAGGACGCAAAAATCATCTACTTCAGGCTCGACCTCGGGTAAAGGTGTCGCGTATACCGAGCAATTAAACGAGTTAAATAGTCATATTGTTGAATTCAATACCAATGAGTTTGAAAGAAAAACGGGAGGATATGAAATTCCTCGCTATGCCCGTCGATCACCTTTCCGGACCCGAGTTGGAAATGACATTGCAAATGAAACGGGAAATAATGGAAAATATAGCATGTAGTAGTTTTATTTTATTTGATGTATTTTTTATTTAATTTTATTTCCTTATCTTTTTTTTAAATTAATATAAATGTGTTTTTTATAAATTTAATTCATTAATTAAAAAAAATATAAAAAAAGAATATAAAAAAGCCACGTGTCAAGTCATGCCCCAAACCCAAGCTCTCTACTCCCATCTCTTTTGGGCCTTGAGTTGGGGAGCTCACACATGCCACGTGTCAACTCATGCCCCCAATCCAACCTCCTCCACTCCCTTCAGTATTAAACAGGAGGGGGTTTCTGGGCAGAGGTTTTCAACCTTCAAACCTGTTCATCGAGAGAGAGATAAAAGAAATGAGAGAAAGTTTGAATCAGATATGAAATTAAGTTTATGAGATAGAGGGGTGACATGATTTAAAAAGAAAAAGACATGTTAATGGAAAAAATGGAGGTGTAAAATGATGATAATACCCTTCCTGATGTCTTTCTCTTTAATGAGGTGACGCATTCTAATTGGTTGAAATGAATCTAGTTATCTTGGTTAGAGAGGGTTCTTCCTTGATCTGAATCATATATATATATATATATATATATATATATATATTTATATATATAATATTAATTTAGATTAATTTAGAACGTAGTGATAAATAGTAACTATTTCGTCTTTTAGTCTATTTTGATTTTTTAACGTAAACTTTCATTTGCACCTCATATACTTTAGTTATTCTATTTTTTCTCTTTCTTTAACGAATTTATTATTCTACCCCTCAACTTTATTAAAGTTAACATACAGCCCCTAAACTTTAATAAAATTGTTTTTTTCTCCTTTGTGCTAAATGAAACTTTTTTAGTTTTTAAACTTTAGCACAACCTTTTGGTTCTCACACTTATACCACAAAAAAGTTTTGTATGTTAGTACATATTTTGGTTTTCGCACTTTCATCTAACTTTTTTGATTTGCGCGTGTTGTTAAGAACAATAAAGTTTAGGACTTTTGGTTTTAGATTCTAAAATTTGTTTAGTTGTTACATTTGGTTCCTCGGGTTTTATTTTATTTTATTTTTTTTTCCGTTTTGCCTTTTAGTGAAAGGTTTGTTTTAAGTCCCCTTAATTTAAAGTTTTCACCTTTGCCACTCTCCCACCATTATTTTCTAAAACACTTTATACAATTGCTTTGATCTCCTCGACGTTTTCTATGTTTTACGTCACGTGAATCACTTAGTGATACAAAATTCATGTTTTTGTTTTCTGTTTTTTTTTTTGTTTTGATCATCGTTCGATTAGTATGATTTTTACATGCCACCCGCAAGGCGAGGGCTCAAGACTAGTTACATAATGTTTATAACCCTTACCTTTCAATAGTATATAATAATGATAACATTAAATAATCAAAGTGACTTTCAAATTTCGTTTTTAACTTGGCAACAGGGAGTGTGGTGCTTGGGCATCCACGTAATGGGATCGGGTCCTACATTGATGGTGACTTGGTTGGCTTAGAAATTTTAGTTTAAAAATTCAAAGGTGTAAAAATATTACGCCACTCATTAATATAGTAGTATGGGTAAAATTATAAATCAGTTTTGTTATTATTATTATTACTAGGTTATAACGCCATTTATTACACGGGTTAAATAATGAAAAGATGTAATTCATAAATTTTCTAAATTGAAAGTGTGTATTACTTGTAATAATGAAAAATGATAAGTCACAATTATAGCTCGCAAATGGGAATAAAACAAAATAAATTACTTAAATATTTTCTACTACAGTGATATGACAAAAAATATTGTTAGATTCAAGAAATCATATCAATTATTAGAACTTTGAATATGTATGTTATGGGCCATTTTCTGAGTATATATATCCTGACTAATATCCTGTTTTTGGTTGTTTGCTTGTGATCAGGATACTGGATTAGGATATTGGTATCATTCTGGGCCATATCCTGGTGTTAACTAAATTAACCACGTGCAGGTTAGAGGATGTGGGTTACTAACGGTCAGAAGGACTTCTTCTCCTCAAGACTCGGGCGTATCTGTTATGTGAGAGACGTTGAACCCGAAAGACCAGGTCTACAACGTTCGAGTGGGGAATATTCGCCGGATCCCGGTTTATTAGGATAGTTTGTTGCATTTCTTTTACTATAAATAGATGGGGGCGGATCAGATTAAGGCACGCAACTTTCACACACACTTTCGAACACTTTTGCTCTCTAGCTTTCAGCAGTCACTACACACAAACACTTGTAATCGAATTACATTGTAACACCTAGTTGATCCGCATCACATCCTGCACTGTATCCTGAGATTTAAAGCAATAGAAGAACAAGGCAGCTGCGATTGTCAGCTCCCGAGGTTTTGTGCCGGCGATCTAGATTGATCAAGGGCTTTCCTCGTACATCACGTGTCAACCTTTACTTTTTTGCTCATTGTTTGATCATAGATACAGCTCAATATCCTGAGCCGTATCCTGAAACTGTTTTTACAATTAACTTGATTAACATATTTTCGACACTCATTTCTAGCACACTACCTCACTTAACTAATTTGATCACTTAATTGCTTCGGTAATTTTTGACCAAAACAATTTGGCGCCCACCGTGGGGCAAGTGGTGCTATATTTGCTAAAAACTTTAGTAAAATCATTACTCGGCTTTCTATTGTCAAAACTTTTTGCTACATTATTTTCAATGGCCTCGAGATCAAACATGAGCTCTTCCACCATGTCTGCTACAACCTCTGCAACAATTGGTTCGGTGCTTCCACCTCCTCCTCCACGAATGCAAACTTCTTCACATGGAACTGAAAGTCATATGGCTCGGGATGTTATCCCCGCTCCCACTACTCAGGGATCTGGTCCTGTTTTGGCTTCTAATGATGAAATTCTGAATTTGTTTGGTAGTGTACAGGAACAGATGAGGCAGCAGCAGGAAACTAATCGGATGCTGATGAGAGAGATACAACTCTTGAAATCCGGCCCAAGTAGACCTGCTAAAGAAACTGTCACTCCTTTGCTGCCTAGAGCTTTGAACTTCAGTTTTGCAGTTTACACTGAAGATAACCGGGGGAATATCGTGCCAAGCCATTCTCAGAATCATATTCCTGAGATACCCTCCTCGGTCAGGATGTCAACTGTGAGGAGCTCAGGATATGCTTCAGGATATGGCCAGAATCCTCAGACCGGTAACATGTCAAATAATAATACTCTTGCTACTAACAATAATGGGTCTTTGCAGGATGCAGGTATGACGTCAACATTTACTAGGGAGCTTCAGAAATTGAAGGACATGATATCCAGTGTACCTGGAGTGGTTCAGACAATTCTGGAAGTATCCCATGACAGCCACAGGATATCCCGCTTTGCATATCCCATCTGTGATGCTGAAATCCCAAAGAGATTTTAAACCCCCAACATGAAGCTCTATGATGGGACTACGGATCCTGAAGAGCATATTGCTCAGTATAGGGAAAGGATGGAGATTAACCCTATCCCTCCGGAGCTCAAGGAAGCATGCTTGTGCAAGGGATTCGGATCTACCCTGACAGGATCAGCCTTAAAATGGCTGTTAAATGTTCTTCCTCACTCAATTACTTCGTTTGCTCATTTGGTTAATTCATTCAATAGTCAGTTTTCTTGCAGCCGGAGTTTTGAGAAACTAACCAGTGATCTTTACAGGATAACTCAAGGACCTCAGGAATCCTTGAGGGATTACGTGAACAAGTTTAGTCGAGAATCCTTGGATATCCCACATCTTGATGTTGCGACCGTTGTGCAGGCTTTTAAGATGGGGTTACAAAAGGATTCTCAGTTTTATCAGGATCTTGTAATGAATCCCTGCAGGAATCTGGACGAAGCTCGTAACAGGGCCTTAAGATATATTCGCTTGGAAGATGACAAAAAGATGCAAGAGAGGATGAATTCCACCTCAACCTACGAGTCAACCAACAAGAAATCAGAATCCTCGTACAAACCATATCGCTCCAACCCATATGGCAGAAATGATAACAAGAAAGTGAATGCTGTTGAAGACGAGGATCCTGAAGAATATCCTGAATTATCTGAGTACTGCTTTTCTGTTAATATACCTGAGTTAATGTATGCTATGCAGGGTTTAGGAGACAAAGCTAGGTGGCCTCGAAAGAATCAGCAGAAAGCTGATTGGAAGGATAAATCCAAATGGTGTGCCTTCCATGAAGATTTCGGACATGTGACCGAGGATTGCATTGCTCTAAGGAAAGAAATAAGCTACCTATTAAGCAAGGGGTATCTGAAGGATTTGCTGGGAAGAAAGAAGAATAAAGCTCAGGATCCTGAGAAGGATCCTGAACGAGCAGCATCACCCCCAATGGATGCCAAAATAATTAACTTTATTTCAGGAGGATCCGACATTTGTGGGACTTCGTATTCTGCGGCCAAGAGATATGCAAAAGAAGCTAAGACTGAAAGGGGAGACAAACCAGCCAGGATGACTACCCTTACAACCGATAAAGTGATCACTTTCGATAGTGATGACAAGGATACTTTCCAGGATCCTCACCATGATGCTCTCGTAATAACATTGTATGTTGCTAACCATTTTGTACGTAGGATATTGGTGGACAATGGTAGCTCCGTCAACATAATTCAGCTGGAAACATTGAAGAGGATGAATGTATCTCCGATGGACATTACTTCGAAGTCCACTGTGCTCGTTGGTTTCAGTGGAGAAGCTAGGAATACCGTAGGGGAGATAAAGTTACCAGTATATGTTGAAGGGGTCAACTCGATACAACGCTTCTGTGTGATGGATTCCCTATCCTGCTATAACATCATACTAGGCAGGCCGTGGATCCATGACATGAAAGCTGTGCCATCGACTTATCACCAGTGCATCAAGATCCCTACCCCTTGGGGGCTCGTCAAAGTTGATAGTGATCAGCAGGAGGCGAAGGAATACTACTCATCCTCAATGAAATCCTCGACCAAGCCTAATCCAACATAGCAATTAAAGATGCGGGCACAGGATATCGTGGAGGCTTCAGAGCAGGATATGAAGAAAGTTATCCTGGATCAGGATAATCCTGATATCTCGGTGCTCGTGGGGACCAATATCCCTCAAGATATTGAAGAACGATTAACTAACTTTTTGAAGTGCATGATGTCAACATTTGCCTGGAAGCATGAGGATATGACAGGTATATCCAAAGACATTATTACTCACAAGCTCGAAATTGACAGGTCGTTCAAGCCTGTTCAGCAAAAAATAAGGAAATTTGCTCCTGAACAAAATACAATCATACAAGAGGAAGTTGAAAGATTGTTGAAGTCCAAAATGATCAGAGAAGTTAAGTTTCCAAGATGGCTGGCAAATGTAGTCGTGGTACAGAAGAAAAATGGGAAATGGAGAGTCTGTGTAGATTACACAGACTTGAACAAGGCTTGTCCTAAAGACCCATTTCCTCTTCCCCATATTGATGCAATGGTGGATGCTACTGCCAGTCATGAGATGTTAACCTTCATGGATGCATCCTCAGGATTTCAGCAGATTCAAATGGAGCATTCGGACCAGGAGGATACTGCCTTCATGACACCAACATGTATTTATTGTTATACTGCTATACCCTTTGGTTTGAAAAATGCAGGTGCAACATATCAGAGATTGGTGAACATGATGTTCAAAGATAAGCTGGGGGGCACAATGGAGGTATACATCGATGATATGGTGGTAAAATCGAAAAAGGCTGAGGATCACCTCCGGGATATTAAGGGAGCATTTGATATCCTGGATCAGTATAATATGAAACTAAATCCTGCTAAGTGCCATTTCGGAGTGAGGGCAGGAAAGTTTCTAGGATATACGGTGACCAAAAGAGGAATAGAGGCAAGCCCGGAGCAGATTAAAGCCATCCTGGATATCAAATCACCTTCAAATATGAAGGATGTTCAACGATTGACAGGGCGAGTTGCAGCATTGAACAGATTCATCTCAAGATCCTCCGAGAAATGCAAGGAATTTTATGATATCCTGAAGAAAAATAAGAAGTTCAAATGGGGAGCAAAGCATGAAGCAGCCTTGCAGGATTTGAAGCGATATCTCTCAACTGTACCTCTATTGATGAAGCCTGAAAATGGTGAACCACTATCCCTATACCTCGCTGTATCAGGGAATGCTGTAAGTGCCGTTCTTATAAAGGACCATGAAGGTCAGCAATATCCTGTCTATTATGTTAGTAAAAGTTTACTAGATGCTGAAACTAGATATTCTCATCTAGAGAAATTGATATTAGCCCTAGTTATGGCATCAACAAAACTTAGACATTATTTTGAGACACATAGGATTCATGTTAAGACCAATTATCCTGTTAAAAATATGCTTAGGAAACCCGAGATGTCGGGTAGGATGGCTAAGTGGTCAGTAAAACTGAGTGCTTATAAGTTAGTATATGAGCCTAGAAATGCCATAAAGTCTCAGGCTTTAGCTGACTTTGTGGCTGATTTCAGTAGTGACATTCAAAATGAAGTAGATTTAGAAGTACAGCAGCTAGGAGAAAACTTAGAATGCTGGACATTGTACACTGATGGTGCATCTAACGTAAGAGGTGTAGGTTTAGGTATACTACTAAAATCGCCACAGGGGGACATATTACCGTAGGCTATTAGGTGTGAATTTCCTGCTACTAATAATGAGGCAGAATATGAGGCTTTAATTGCAGGATTAGAGTTGGCTAAGAATATGAGTATCAAGAATTTGCAAGTATATGTTGATTCTTTGTTAATCACTAATCACTTTAATGGAACCTATGTAGTTAAGGGAGAGAAGTTAATCGAGTATCTCGAAATTCTCAAAAAATTAGTAGGATATTTCGATATTTTTACACTTGAACAGGTACCAAGAGATGATAATGCTGAAGCTGATGCCTTGGCAAATCTGGGATCATCGGTCAGGATACCGGAAGGAACCCGAATACCAATATTACATATTACATATCCTATATCCTGCGACGAATCCTCAGGATAAGGAAGTAATAAGTATTCAGGATCCTGATGATGAGTATCCCGAGGAGGATCCTAAGTCCTAGACGGCTCCAATCATGAGATATCACAAGGAAGGACACATCCCAAAGAATGAGAATCCTAAAGCCTTTAGAATGAAGGTATCACGATTCACTATTATAAATGATGTTTTGTATAAGAAATCTCTTGCAGGACCATATCTGAGATGCTTGGAGGATCCCGAAACCAAAGAAGTACTTCAGGATATACATGAAGGGGATTGTGGTAACCATACTGGGGGCAGGTCCTTATTCTCAAAAGTATTAAGAACAGGATATTATTGGCCGACGATGAGGAAAGATGCCACAGAGTATGCTCGAAGATGTGAGGCATGTCAAAGACATAGTAACATATTACATCAGCCTGCTGAACCGCTGTATCCTATCGTTTCCCCTTGGCCGTTCATGAAATGGGGTATGGATATCGTGGGAAAGCTTCCAAAGGCTCCAGGAGGAAAGGTTTTCATGTTGGCAATGACGGATTACTTCTCCAAGTGGGTTGAAGCAGAAGCATTTGTTCAAGTTAGAGATCAAGAAGTGGTATCCTTCATAAAAAGGAATATCCTGACTAGGTTTGGAGTACCAGCTGAGATAATTTGTGACAACGGATCTCAATTTATAAGTAAAAGGACTACTGACTTCTGCAAGAGTTGGGGAATCAAGATGATTACGTCTACTCCGGTACATCCTCAAGCAAATGGACAAGCAGAATCATCGAACAAGATAATTGTCAACAACTTGAAAAAGAGACTAGGGGCTAAGAAAGGAAGATGGGCAGAAGAGTTACCCTTTGTTTTGTGGGCTGATAGGACAACGGTGAAGAATGCAACTGGCCAAACCCCGTTTTCCTTGGTGTTTGGAGCAGAAGCGGTGATTCCGACAGAAATGGTGATACCTACAGCGAGGTCCAATCTCAGGGATCCTGAGAAGAATCCTGTAGTCCTATGCCAGGAACTGGATACTGTTGATGAGACAAGAGACGCTGCAAGGCTAAGGATGGCAGCATATCAACAGAGGATATCTAAAGCATATAACAAGAATATAAGGACTAGAAGATTTCAGGTTGGAGATTGGGTATTAAGAAAAGCTTTTCAGAATACTACTAATCCTGCTGATGGAAAGTTGGCCCCAAAGTGGGAAGGACCCTACGAGGTTGAATCAGAATCGGGAAAAGGAGCACACCGACTCAAGAATATGGAGGGAGATATGCTGCCGAGATCCTGGAATGCTATACATCTAAAGCTCTATTTTAAGTAAGTATGGAATTCAAATTCTGACTCAGGGCGGTATGGATTCTGACTCTTTTATTAAATTTTGATATCATTTACTATTTTGAACCTGTTACTGACTTAAGCATCGGAGGGGTGTTAGCCTGGCTAACACCCACCTTAGTTAACAGTTGTTTTGCAGTATATTCTTCGAGATGTAACACCAGGATACACACTCAGGATACTTCGGAAGATTAGAGGATTGGCCCCCTCTCTCACGTCTAAGGGATCCTGATCCCTTCACAGGTTTAAAGGTATTCACCTTTCTTCCGAGTTGGGTTTAAACACCCCGCCTGGAGCGCAAGTTATTCGGGAATAGTTCAAGGTGGCGGGACCAGTTCATGTAAAAGTGGCTGACAATTTCGTTACTATTGGCTATATCCTGAATCCTTAAGGTATATGAGGATTGATCACCCTCTCTCACGAAAGCGTATTTTCATACTCTCTAAGGTTTAAAGGTTTTCACCTTTCTAAGTCTTGGAGTTTATACACTCCCGCCTGTAGCGCACGAAAATTTGGGATTTCCCCCAGGATACGAAGGATTTATCTCCAGTATATTTTGGGTTTTACCCCTGTAACACAAAAATTGTCTATACAATTGCAACTATTGTTCAAAAATTTTCTAAGTGTTTAAGGACTTCATGCACAGGGGACATTCCATCTAAAGCAATTATATGATGCACAAAGGATCAAAGTTGAGCTAAGTGTCTCGAACTGGGGACATCTTGGTAGGAGAAGCCACAAAAGGGGTTGGAGTTTAATACTAAGGCTACGCTCGATTCCTGGTATGATCTTTCCTTTGTGAACCTTAAATAAATTTTGTAACTCAGGTTAAGGTTTAAGTATCCTGAAAAGGATATATCTTCTAAATGTGTTTTTGGGATGCGTTTCGGGATATTTGATTGAAGTATTTGGAAGTGATACTTGATTAAAGTTAAAACTCTGATCAAACAAGTATTGTCAAAACAGGTTTTAGAAAGTGGGCTATCTTTTATTCTTTAGAAGTTTTCTCTAAAGTTGATTAAATTTCTAGAAGTTGTATTTAATAAAAGTTTTCATAATATATCACTAAGTATATTGATCAGGATATTTTCAAAAGATAGTTGTACAAAATTTTGCAAAGCTAAAATCTACATTAAGAAATATATGACAGAAATTAAAAGGTAACAACAAATAAGTCAAGAGGTAGTTATATTATTAACAAGTCAAAAGTTGTGCTTTTGGTTTCACCTCAAACCGAGGCCCATCCGCCAAAAGCACGATTAGTTTTTACCGTGCTTACGTAACAGTTGAAGGTTCTATCTCAAAACGGGACCTGTCCACCTTCAACCGTTACGACATTCAAAACAGGTTATACTAACCGATGACCAAGGGCTTCATCCTGAAACCCAGGACCCATCCACCTTTGGTCATCGTATTATTCTAGTGCAGGAAATATAAATTGTTCAACGACAGGAAAAGTAAATTGTTTGTACAAACCACAACCATGAGATAAAAAAAAAGTGGGCTCCGGCCTTGGCACATATATCCATCATCGCCCACTTTTCCGCCTAAGGGGCAACACCTTCTTGATCAGCAATTTCTTTCCCAGCATCTGCACCAGCATCCCCCTCAGGATTCTTCTCGGCATCATCACCAGCATTGGCCACTTCCTCTGCCGCCTTAGAAGGCTCTTCACCAGCATGCTTTGCGGGATGAGCGACGGGATGACCTCCAAGATCCTGTAGTTTCACTTCCCAAGCCTTTACATTCCAGGAGGGGCATTCGAAGCCCAAGCTCTTGGCCTCATAAGCCATACTTAACCTGGCTTGGAGAAGGGAGATAACAACGGATGCTTTGAGACTGTCCCGATATGAACTCATATCCTGCTGGTATTGAAGAAGGGCGGCATCTAGTTTGGCTTGAGCATCCTCATTGGCTTTGTGGAGGGCAGCTTGGTGTTCCTGGGTCATTGCCTTGTATTTGTCTTCATAATGTTGGGACTTGGCGGCCGCAATTGTTCCTTGATCAGCTATGGTGGCTTCAGCTTTTTCGAGCTTAATCTCCAGCATCTTATTAAGCCCACAGGCGTCTTCATACAAGTGCATGAGACGTTCCAAGCCCTGCAGTTAAAGATACAGGTATCAATGTAAAATGAGCAGGATAATGATTAACATGCATGTTCAGGATATCAGAAGGGAATTTTTACCTGCTTGAGGAATGAAGTGGCTTCACTAAATCCATGATTCTCGAGAGAGAATGTCTCGGAGGCGGCTGGAGAATCCATTTCTTTTCTCTTCCGGGAGCTAGAGGCCCGGGTCCTGGATGCCGGAGGAGCTTTAGGAGCGGTAGTAGTCTTTGAGGTGGTAGGCTTTGGTGTGGCAGATGACTTCGGCTTAGATTCTTGTTTGACAGGTACAAGGCTGGAGTAACTATCCAACTCGTCAAGTTGGAAGCCTTCGAGGTTGACAACTGGTACTGCACAAGGGAAGATATTTTTAAACTCATCATACCTTTGAAAGACAATTGGTTTAATAAATAAAGATAATTACTAAGAATATGCTTACCAGACATCTCTGAACTTGATTTTTGGCTCGAATCTGTAAGAGACAGGGAGAAAGTTCTTTCACTGGCAGGAAGTTGGTAGATTTCTTTGATCCTGGACTTGGATTCCGCAGTGGGGGGTGCTAAATCTCTGAAGTTCGCTGCATAAAAACATCAGGATATAAGTTTGGGATATAGTTTAAGGATACATTTGGGGATATTCCTAAAACCCTAGATCCTACCCTTGGTTAACCATCTAACCGGCAGATCGAAACCCTTGTCAATAGAGTCTCTTTTCACGAAAAAGAACTTTCGCCGCCATCGGTCTTCGTTCTTGGTGGCCTTAAGGACTAAAGGGCTCTTGGAGGTAGAGAACAAAAGAAAACGGCTATCACCATGGGACCTCAACCGGTATGCTATGGGGAGGTCTTCAATACACAGGTCAGGGCAATGGCGAGATTTGATTTGGTCTAGCACCATCAAAACTCGCCAGACCATTGGCATAGTTTGGGCATAACTAAGGCCGGTGAGGTCGAAGAAACGAGAGATGAAGGGTGGAAATGGATACCGGAGTCCCAAAGAAAAGGGATAAGCGAAAAAGCAGACCCACTCGTTTGATGACACGTCTGATCGGACCTCCTGATCAAAAGGGCGAATGACTGTTCCAGCGGGAAAGGCGCCGGAATCCTTGAGGGCAGCGATATCGGCATTGTTAAAGCAGCATATTTCTTTTTCTGGTTCTCGGATGAGGTTTTGACTCACGAGGGTTGGGACTGGTTCATCCGAACGAGATCTTGTCCGTGATGCCATGAAAGGTATCTAAAAGAAATTCAGGAAAAAGAACAGAGGATGAAGGAAAGGATGATTACCTGAAAATCGCTTGAAGAGTAATGATATCAACAAGAAGAAATATCTCAGCTAATTATAGGCTGAATATAGGGGGTAAAGAGTAAATATTGCATTGAAAATGGCAGAATGTCACTTCAACCGTCGTTTCGTTTTAATTGCCTCGGTCTGCGAGTTAGAATTTTTAAAATATATCCGTTGGATTGGTATACCAACAGATATATTTGGGGACAATTGTTATGGGCCATTTTCTGAGTATATATATCCTGACTAATATCCTGCTTTTGGTTGTTTGCTTGTGATCAGGATACTGGATTAGGATATTGGTATCATTCTGGGCCATATCCCGGTGTTAACTAAATTAACCACGTGCAGGTTAGAGGCTGTGGGTTACTAACGGTCAGAAGGACTTCTTCTCCTCAAGATTCGGGCGTATCTGTTATGTGAGAGACGTTGAACCCAAAATACCAGGTCTACAACGTTCGAGTGGGGAATATTCGCCGGATCCCGGTTTATTAGGATAGTTTGTTGCATTTCTTTTACTATAAATAGATGGGGGCGGATCAGATTAAGGCACGCAACTTTCACACACACTTTCGAACACTTTTGCTCTCTTGCTTTCAGCAGTCACTACACACAAACACTTGTAATCGAATTACATTGTAACACCTAGTTGATCCGCATCACATCCTGCACTGTATCCTGAGATTTAAAGCAATAGAAGAACAAGGCAGCTGCGATTGTCAGCTCCCGAGGTTTTGTGCCGGCGATCTAGATTGATCAAGGGCTTTCCTCGTACATCACGTGTCAACCTTTACTTTTTTGCTCATTGTTTGATCATAGATACAGCTCAATATCCTGAGCCGTATCCTGAAACTGTTTTTACAATTAACTTGATTAACATATTTTCGACACTCATTTCTAGCACACTACCTCACTTAACTAATTTGATCACTTAATTGCTTCGGTAATTTTTGATCAAAACAATGTAAATGTATGATTATAAGTTTTTACATTTTTAATGGGATTCTATTAGGCAATAAAATCAGTTTTACGTTGGTAGAATTCAAAAGATACCTACATATATATATATATATATATAGAGAGAGAGAGAGAGGAAGTGTAGAATACAAATCCCATAATCATACATTACGTACGCGATCATAATAGCCCTACACGTGTCCCTGATTCAGTTTTCCTACATAAGGGTATATCAGACAATCCATTCAATCAGCAGAGGGCAAATTAGACAATTCCTTCAATAAGCAGATCATGAGTTCGTTATACCACTATCCCGGTAATTATGAATCGTATAAGTTTAATCGATTGTTGTTTTCAATGGATCCATAGAGCAACATCGGACGAAACACAGATGTTGATTTTGAAGATGTTGAATTCGTCAGTGAGCATTCCAATAGAAATTAATTTCGCATGTTATTATTTAAACAAATCGCATGTTATAAAACGCATGAAACACAATTTTGCATGTTATACAATTTCACATGTTTATAATGTCGCATGTTATAAAATTTCACATGTTTATAATGTCGCATGTTATAAAATTTCATATGTTTATAATCATGTTATACAATTTAGCATGTTATACAATGTTGCATGTTATACAATTTAGCATGTTATACAATGTTGCATGTTATACAATTTAGCATGTTATACGGTTTAACATATTATACCATTTAACATATTATACAATTTAGCATATTATACAATTTATCATGTTATACAATGTAGCATGTTATACCATTTAGCATGTTATACCATTTAGCATGTTATACAATGTAGCATGTTATACAATTTAGCATGTTGTACAGTTTAGCATGTTATACATTTTAGCATGTTATATAATTTAGCATATTATACAATTTAGCATGTTATACAATATACAATTTAGCATGTTAAACAATTTAGCATGTTATACAATTTAGCATGTTATACATTTTCGCATGTTGTTCGCATGTTATACAATTTCGCATGTTGTTATGGAAACCTAAATTCGCATGTTAGTTACAAGTATTCGCATGTTATTTACAAATTTGCATGTAATAGATTTTGTACGTTAGTTACAAGTATTCGCATGTTGGATTTGTGGTCGGTCGTTTTTTTTGCTCTGTTGCTCCCGCACAACTGACATGAACAATCACATCAAAATTTTTATTATTCTAGTAAACATTGCTTTCGATTGGGGATATAATACCTCCCAAAGCTGCTGTAGTTGTCATAATCGTCGGATGAACAATCGATTGGATGAAATCGCACCGGCAGACGTCGATTGCAGAAGAGTCGGTTGGAGAAGAAGAGGGTACCGAACGAAATTACTGGAATTTTGATAGAGGAATTTTCAATTTTATCCTTCGCGATTAGTTTTATGTATATTAATTTGATTAATTTAATTATATAAATTAATTTCCCAGCGTTCAATAGATAAAAGATCAGACGGCTGGGCTTATCGCGTACATAATGTAGGATAAGGGGTATTGTACGTTAACCGGCCTATCTCTCTCTCTCTCTCTATATATATATATATATATGATTAAACAATTTAATTGATAATAAACAAAATATTGAATTCAAATATCTATATATAAAATTTAAAACGATTATTAGTTTAGTTGCCTAAAATTTGGAAACGTACTCAGGCGGAAAAAAAGTTGAGAATACACATGAAAGTGACATATGGCAAGATGGTTCATCTTTTTATATAGCATAGAAGATATAGATTATTATTGTTATGATTAACATTATTATTATTATTATCATTCATGATGTAACTTTTTACTTGAAAATTTGAAATTGGTGTTAAATTGGGTTTTCACTTTTTCATTAGCGACTTATGCTGCTGTGAACTTAGACAAGAGAGACACACACTTATTTGCTTACAAAGGGAGTCCATGTAACCGGAAATTAAATATCAAATTTTGTATTGCCATAGTAGAATAATTGGAGTAAACAAATAAACAATGTTCGGGTTTTCTGATAAATTAAGAATTTATTATTGGATCATATGTAGTTATCACGTGTGTAAAAAAAGTGTTATCACTTTAGCGTCAAGTAGACAAGAGAGGTACTCACACTTATTTGCTTGAAGGAGCGTAATGATCATAAGAATGTGAAAAGGTTAGGTAATTATTACCTAACCATCGTTAATTAATCAATTTTTAACTTCAAATACATTTAAACATTTAGCCAAAAAAAATATTTTTAGCATGTATTTGTAAGGATACATTACAAAAAAGAAAACACTGATACATTATACTATCTATTATGCTATCTATTAATAATAGAACCTTGTAAACAGTAGTGGTGGACATTATACTATCTATTATGCTATCTATTAATAATAGAACCTTGTAAACAGTAGTGGTGGACATGTGTCCACAATTCTGATTTTTTTAATATTTTCTGCGCCTTTTATTCATGTTTATAAGCTATTCAATACAAATGCATTTAGGATAAATGTGTTGGTCGAGTGGTTGAGGTGCCATTTGATTATTTTTTTATAGCCCGGTTCAAGTCTGTTCAATGTGTTTTTTTTCCTTTTTATAAAGCATGCCATTTGCCCCTACCCTCTCTGTAATAACCATAAATTTAAAAAATCATTATTACAGAAATAAAAGAATAATAATAAAATATAATAAACTAAACATTTATCTTATGATCTATCCTTCTGTATATCAACCAAAACTATTATTATTATTTATAAATTATCCATTAGGAAACCCTAATTAAGACACCCAAGTAATTCTGTACAAACCCTAGAATTTTCAGAACAATCGGAATCAGGATCAGGGCCCCTAAAACTCAGGGGGGGTAAACCCTAGTTGGTATTATCTTAACAGTTTTACGTGGAAATTGAATTTGAACGAATTGTCGACTCACCTGAGCTAGTTGGACACGTACCTACCCTATCTTAAAAAGGCACCTCTCGCGCCACGCGAAAGGAACAGGACGACCTGTCGCGACACGCGACAGGGACCAATTTTCAGCTATAAATAGTAGGCTGTGGGACTTGATTCTGGGCACAAAAACGACGAAGAAACTCAAAATACACGCTGAGATATCGTCCATATACTCTCAAAACACACACGAATCACTAATTAGTATAGCGAGGTGCTGCAGAACAGGGTAATAACTCGATCGCTACTACGATTCAATGTCCGATTGATTGAAATCAATCCAATGGATGTTTAAGTGCTGCTCAAATTGGGTTTATACTTTGTCATTCATCGTGATTTCGACTTGAATGTTTGAGTGCTGTTCGAAATCGGACTATACTCTGTCATTCGTTGTGAATCCGCTGGATGTTTAAGTATCGCACTTTGTCATTTGTTGTGAGGGTTTGATCTCGTGAGTTATCGTAAAAGCTGTATTAAGTTACTAATCTACTCTGTGTGCATGTTATTTAAATTAGGTTAAAAGACTAATCAGTAGTCTAAACTCTGCCTGTATAAATCTGAAATATTATCACAAGGTAGCATCACTTGGAAATTATTAAGGTACGGATCCTTACCCCACTCCTTATTGCTTCATATTCAAATTAATATAAACCCATTAAATTCATATATCTTTTAAAACTCCTCACGTCTTTGAGTATCGATTCATTTGACAGTCCGTTGAATTCCTATTCTAATCATAACTTTGGATTTAGCTTTCATGTCATGCGATAGCATTATGTTAGTTATACTCATTATCGCATGTTCCAATATATGTTACGTCTTGTTATGAAAATAAGTTTTATAAGTTATGGAAATAAGTCCATTTGTACTCTGACACCCTGAGTATCGCTTCTCGTGGAGTGTCCCACGAGCATGTTGTTGCGGCATCGACATCATGTGCTCCACCCGTGACGGAGAGATCAGTTCACGGCGTCTCTTAAGTACAAGTGTGGTACATAAGGCTATTAGGAGGCGTATGGATCGATCCTAGGATTTAAGTATAAGGAGGTGGATAACGGGTATGCCAACTCGCCATCTCATGTGATAATTATGCAGGAGTAGCTACCTGTGTATTGTCACGTTTTAAGTTTGCTCATGGGTACATCCGTAAGATATGATTATGAAATTACGTTATTTGCATCAAGTTTCATCCGAATAACAATTCTATAAAGCGTTATTTGTTATTTGAGCCTAATATTCCGTACTGAGCATTCGGCTCATTCCGTATAAATTTTTGTATATACAGGTACGCATGTTACTTTGGGCGGGTAAAAGAGAGAAGAATAAAGCCTAGGAATAAATCTGAAGATGTTAGTTAATGAAGTTGAATGTCTCCGCTTGTATAATTAACCTTAAGTTTAGTTGTTATGTGGTTGTATCCTTGTCAAATAAATAAATGGAATTATGACTTTTGTTTATGATACTACTGTTATTGTGACACGTCAGCCCTTCCGGGTTGGGGTGTTACAGCTATGGTATCAGAGCAAAGGCTTTTTCCTGTAGAAAACTTGAAGATAGTAATTAAAACCTGTGAGGAATGGGTAGATATCTATGATAGGATTCAACTTGGTCTCTTATTTGATTAATTCCTATGTCTATTCGTATAGATATGCCTCCTCGTCGTCCGCTACGTAGGAGTACTCGTACTAACCATGTGCGTAACAACACTTCTTCGAATGAGACTCCAGTTGATCCAAACGTAATTAATGCTATCAACCAGGCTGTTGCCGGGTTGCTTCCAAACCTGGTTGCTCAAACAGCTGAGGCCGTTATTCAACAAACTCGTCATCCAGAACGTAATAACACGAATCCAACCTCTGGTGAAGAAACTCGTGAGAATACCACGAACCATACTACCTATAGTATAGACATTTGGATCTCTAAATTCCAAAAACAAAAGCCGAAATCCTTTAGTCACGCTACTAATCCAGTCGATGCCAGAAACTGGATAGCTCATGTTGAAAAGATCTTCGGAGTTCTTGGAGTTCCGGAGCAATACAAAGTTAGATTGGCTACCTACAAACTCGAAGATGACGCACAAACTTGGTGGGAAGGATATAAGCAAGTCAAAGGAGGGGATGAATTTGACGCTAATCTTTCATGGGTCGACTTTCGTAACATCTTTTACGACAAGTATTTTTCGACCGCTGATAAAGAAGCTTATATCAGGGAGTATGCAGTGATTCGACAGGGGAGTGATGAACCAGCCTCTGAGTTCATTACTAGATTTGCAAGGTTGGCTAGTATTGTAGGAGATGTTGCAGGATCAGCAGAAGTCCAGGCAGAGAAATGCAAGTGGGCAGTCAATGATAGAATTCGGAAGTCGATCATGTACATGAAATTTAAGGATATCACCGAAGTTGCCGATGCAATCAAAACTTTTGAGTTCGAGAGGAAAGAATTTCTATCTCGAACTGAGGATAATAAGAAGAGAAACAGAGAAGGACAATTTAAGCAGGCAATCAGCCAATCATCCACTACGCCACAGCATCAAGACCGCAAAGTGCAAGGAAATCAAAACTCTGGAAATCAGGCACGTCCATGGCAACCTAGACTGCAAAACCCAAGGCCTGCTCAAAACCAGATTCAGTTGTATGCAGAACCTATTAGAGCTCAACCACTGAATCAACATGTAAACCCGAATCAGATTGCATATCCTATATGTAATACTTGTGGTAAGAGACATCAGGGCGTATGTCACCGAAGTACAGGAGCATGCTTTAGATGTGGCCAAACTGGACACATGATCAAGGAGTGTACAAAGAAAGACACTAAGAAGAATAACCAACCCAATGTTGGAGGAAGAGTTTTCGCACTTTCTGCTACTGATGCTGCTAATGCTGCTAATGCCCCAGGTACTGTGTCGGGAACCCTTCAGCTTGGTAAACATAGTATCTATGTGTTATTCGATACAGAAGCGACCCATTCTTTAGTATCCCACTCGTTTACTAAGTACCTTCCGATAAGACCAACTCTCTTAAATCATACTTTAACCATTTCCACTCCCATGGAAAATTCATCCGTAATCACTTACGTATATAAAGATTGTCCGATCCGTATTGAATCTATTGTGTGTAAGACAGACCTATTTCCAATACATATGTGTGACTTTGATGTTATTCTAGGAATAGATTGGTTGTCTCGACATCACGTAACTATAGATTGTCATTCCCGCCGTGTTATTTTCAGTGATCTTCATCATCCTGATATTATATATCAGGGAACTCAAGCTCATAAATCTCTTAAAATTATCTCTGCGCTCAAAGCTCGAAAATTCATATCAAACGGTTGTGCTGGATTCCTAGCATCAGTTAAGGATACTTCAGCTAGTGTTAAGAGTATTGATAACCACCCCGTTGTTCGTGAATATCCTGATGTATTTCCGGATGAACTTCCGGGATTACCACCCGACCGTCAGGTAGAATTCACCATCGACTTGATCCCTGGTGCCGAACCTATTTCTAAAGCTCCATACCGTATGGCCCCAATGGAACTGAAGGAGTTGAAGGAACAATTGCAAGAATTGTTAGATCTGGGATTCATAAGACCCAGTGTTTCACCTTGGGGTGCTCCGGTCTTATTTGTGAAGAAGAAAGACGGTAGTATGCGTTTATGTATTGACTACCGAGAATTGAACAAGATTACTATTCGTAATCAGTATCCTCTGCCTCGCATTGATGATCTCTTTGATCAACTTCAGGGGGCTCAGTTCTTCTCAAAAATCGACCTGAGGTCCGGGTATCATCAGCTAAAGATCAAGAATGATGATGTTCCCAAGACCGCCTTTCGTACTCGATATGGTCATTACGAATTCTTGGTTATGCCCTTTGGGCTAACTAATGCACCCGCAGTCTTCATGGATTTGATGAATCGCGTATTTCACAAATTCCTAGACAAATTCGTTATTGTCTTTATCGATGACATTCTGGTGTATTCTAAGAGTCGCGAAGAGCATGAAGCACATCTACATGCAGTACTTAGAACCTTGCGGCATGAGAAGTTGTACGCTAAGTTTTCCAAATGTGACTTTTGGCTTAGCCAAGTGGCATTTCTAGGTCATGTCATATCAGCAGAGGGAATTATGGTAGACCCAACAAAGGTTGAAGCTATTACAAAATGGCCAAGACCCACTTATGTTACCGAAATACGAAGTTTCTTGGGTCTTGCTGGCTATTACCGAAGATTTGTTGAAAGATTCTCGGTAATTGCTTTACCACTCACAAAACTCCTAAGGAAAGGGGTGAAATACTCATGGAATGAGGAACAAGAGAAAAGCTTTGAAGAATTGAAGAAAAGACTCGTATCCTCTCTGATACTCGCTCTCCCTTCTGGATCAGGAGGTTACCAAGTCTATAGTGATGCCTCAAAGAAAGGATTAGGTTGTGTGCTAATGCAACATGGGAAGGTTATCGCTTATGCCTCCCGTCAGTTGAAGTCTTATGAAGTTAACTACCCTACACATGATTTAGAACTAGCCGCAGTCGTATTTGCACTTAAGATTTGGCGACACTATCTGTATGGTGAGAGTTGTGACATCTTTACCGACCACAAGAGCCTCAAGTACATATTTACGCAGAAGGAGCTAAATATGAGGCAAAGAAGGTGGTTAGAACTTTTAAAAGATTACGACGTTAATATTCAATACCATCCAGGTAAAGCCAATGTTGTAGCTGACGCGTTGAGCCGAAAGAATTCCGGGACTATATCTTGCTTACAAATTCAGCCTCGTATTAGGAGAGATCTCAAAAGGATGAACATTTGGCTTCAGGTTAGTAAATCTAATGGATATTTAGCTAGAATGCAGATTGAACCCGACCTCATATCACGGATCAAAGATGCACAGAAGCAAGATGGAGAACTTTGGGCAATTGTGCAAAATCTTGAGGTGGGTAAGCAATCTGAATTTCGTATAGACCATCATGGGGTGATTTGGTGTGGCAAAAGACTTTGTGTACCCGATGACTCCACCCTTCGTGAGTCATTGTTAGCCGAAGCTCACAGCTCACCATTTTCAATTCACCCAGGATCTACAAAGATGTATCGAGACTTAAGACAGAACTTCTGGTGGAATGGCATGAAGGAAGACGTTGCTCGATACGTAAGTAAATGCCTCACTTGCCAACAAGTGAAAATTGAACACAAACGAGCAAGCGGTCTGTTGCAGCCATTGGATATTCCCATATGGAAGTGGGATGAGATCACAATGGATTTTGTTACAGGTTTGCCTAAGACATTCAAGAAGAATGATGTTGTATGGGTTGTTGTCGATAGATTGTCGAAGTCAGCACATTTTCTACCGATTCAACAAGGATTTTCGGTTAATAAGTTATCCGAAATATTTCTTCAAGAAATTATTCGACTTCATGGCACACCATCTTCCATTGTTTCCGATAGAGACCCACGTTTCACCTCACGATTTTGGAAAGGTTTTCAGGCAGCTTGGGGTACACGACTGAAGTTTAGTACGGCTTTCCATCCACAAACAGATGGGCAGTCGGAACGCACGATTCAGACCTTGGAAGACATGCTCCGAGCATGTGCACTTGAATGGTCTGGAAACTGGAATGAATATTTATGCCTTGTTGAGTTCGCTTACAACAATAGTTGGCAAGCAAGTATTGGCATGGCACCTTTTGAGCTTTTGTACGGTCGGAAATGTCGAGCACCGATATGCTGGGATGAAGTTGGAGAAAAGATTATTGAAGGGCCAGAACTAGTTCAGATTACAAACGAAAAAGTCACTATGGCACGAGAAAAACTGAAAGAAGCTCAGAGCTGACAAAAGAGCTATGCAGATCAAGATAGACGACCACTCGAATTTAAAATTGGTGACCGCGTATTTTTAAAGGTATCACCTTGGCGTGGCGTTCGTAGATTTGGAATTAAAGGTAAGCTTAGTCCCCGTTTCATAGGTCCGTTTGAAATCCTTGAAAGAATTGGAGAAGTATCATATCGACTAGCTCTACCGCCTCAATTCTCTCACGTTCATAACGTTTTTCATGTCTCCTCGTTAAGAGGATATAATTATCATCCACTCCATGTCATTAGTTATCCGTTACTTACAATTCACGAAGATTTGTCCTATGAAGAGGAACCGGAAGCCATCTTAGATCGACAAGAAAGGGTTATGCGTAGGAAAGTAATTCCGTTTGTTAAAATCCTCTGGAAAAATCACTCTGAACACGAAGCAACATGGGAATCTGAAGAATCAATTCGCTCTCTATACCCTAATCTATTCTCACAATAGAATTTTAGTCAAGACAATGGTGAACCTTGCTCTTTGATCTATGTTCATTTATTTTTGCTTATGGTCATTCATGCTTTGCCTTATGTGAATATATCTTAGTTATGATTAAGCATAATTATGTAGGAGATATCAGTACCAATAGTCACTCTTGTTATCTGTAAGTTTATGTTGATTTTCTGCATGATTAAATATATTATTAAGATACGTAGAGGAAGAACCATTAGGACATGGTGGTAAGGTAATTATGAATTTCAGATACACCTGTGTGTTTAGGAGATTTTTGTTATATAAGTTAGTAACTCTGCTATGAAAGTTCCGTTTCCGTTACTTATATATTTTTATTTGAAAAATTTCGAGGACGAAATTTCTTTTAAGGGGGTAATAGTTGTAATAACCATAAATTTAAAAAATCATTATTATAGAAATAAAAGAATAATAATAAAATATAATAAACTAAACATTTATCTTATGATCTATCCTTCTGTATATCAACCAAAACTATTATTATTATTTATAAATTATCCATTAGGAAACCCTAATTAAGACACCCAAGTAATTCTGTACAAACC
Organism: Helianthus tuberosus; assembly: GCA_030545235.1. Taxonomy (NCBI): domain Eukaryota; kingdom Viridiplantae; phylum Streptophyta; class Magnoliopsida; order Asterales; family Asteraceae; genus Helianthus; species Helianthus tuberosus. The sequence continues at coordinate 16,587 of JARYGA010003319.1, read as the reverse complement.
CTAGAATTTTCAGAACAATCGGAATCAGGATCAGGGCCCCTAAAACTCAGGGGGATAAACCCTAGTTGGTATTATCTTAACAGTTTTACGTGGAAATTGAATTTGAACGAATTGTCGACTCACCTGAGCTAGTTGGACACGTACCTACCCTATCTTAAAAAGGCACCTCTCGCGCCACGCGAAAGGAACAGGACGACCTGTCGCGACACGCGACAGGGACCAATTTTCAGCTATAAATAGTAGGCTGTGGGACTTGATTCTGGGCACAAAAACGACGAAGAAACTCAAAATACACGCTGAGATATCGTCCATATACTCTCAAAACACACACGAATCACTAATTAGTATAGCGAGGTGCTGCAGAACAGGGTAATAACTCGATCGCTACTACGATTCAATGTCCGATTGATTGAAATCAATCCAATGGATGTTTAAGTGCTGCTCAAATTGGGTTTATACTTTGTCATTCATCGTGATTTCGACTTGAATGTTTGAGTGCTGTTCGAAATCGGACTATACTCTGTCATTCGTTGTGAATCCGCTGGATGTTTAAGTATCGCACTTTGTCATTTGTTGTGAGGGTTTGATCTCGTGAGTTATCGTAAAAGCTGTATTAAGTTACTAATCTACTCTGTGTGCATGTTATTTAAATTAGGTTAAAAGACTAATCAGTAGTCTAAACTCTGCCTGTATAAATCTGAAATATTATCACAAGGTAGCATCACTTGGAAATTATTAAGGTACGGATCCTTACCCCACTCCTTATTGCTTCATATTCAAATTAATATAAACCTATTAAATTCATATATCTTTTAAAACTCCTCACGTCTTTGAGTATCGATTCATTTGACAGTCCGTTGAATTCCTATTCTAATCATAACTTTGGATTTAGCTTTCATGTCATGCGATAGCATTATGTTAGTTATACTCATTATCGCATGTTCCAATATATGTTACGTCTTGTTATGAAAATAAGTTTTATAAGTTATGGAAATAAGTCCATTTGTACTCTGATACCCTGAGTATCGCTTCTCGTGGAGTGTCCCACGAGCATGTTGTTGCGGCATCGACATCATGTGCTCCACCCGTGACGGAGAGATCAGTTCACGGCGTCTCTTAAGTACAAGTGTGGTACATAAGGCTATTAGGAGGCGTATGGATCGATCCTAGGATTTAAGTATAAGGAGGTGGATAACGGGTATGCCAACTCGCCATCTCATGTGATAATTATGCAGGAGTAGCTACCTGTGTATTGTCACGTTTTAAGTTTGCTCATGGGTACATCCGTAAGATATGATTATGAAATTACGTTATTTGCATTAAGTTTCATCCGAATAACAATTCTATAAAGCGTTATTTGTTATTTGAGCCTAATATTCCGTACTGAGCATTCGGCTCATTCCGTATAATTTTTTGTATATACAGGTACGCATGTTACTTTGGGCGGGAAAAAGAGAGAAGAATAAAGCCTAGGAATAAATCTGAAGATGTTAGTTAATGAAGTTGAATGTCTCCGCTTGTATAATTAACCTTAAGTTTAGTTGTTATGTGGTTGTATCCTTGTCAAATAAATAAATGGAATTATGACATTTGTTTATGATACTACTGTTATTGTGACACGTCAGCCCTTCCGGGTTGGGGTGTTACACTCTCTCTCACCTTTTAGCCACGTATCATCTCTTTTCGCTCACTGGAGAAAACCACCACAGACCACAAAATCATAATCCACCATATAAAACTTGTGATTGTATTGAATAATTGTATTTACAAGAGTAAAGTCCTATTTGAGTCCCTGTGGTTTGTGCAGTTTAACCATTTGATTCCAAAAACCAAAACTGTCTTGATTTGAGTCCCTGTGGTCTCCAATTTTAACCATTTGAGTCCCTGTGGTCTCTAATTTTAACCATTTGAATCCAAAAACCAAATGTTTCTGATTTAGATGTTGTTTACTTTTGGATTCAAATGGTTAAAATTAGAAACCATAGGGACTCAAATCACGAGAGTTTTGGTTTTTGGATTCAAATGGTTAAACTGCACATACCACAAGGACTCAAGTAGGACTTTACTCTATTTACAATGAAAGATGACAAGACTATAAATAGATAATAATGTTACACATAAAAACCCTCTAATATAATATAATATATAATTCTGTCTAATATTCCCCCTCAAGCTAAGGCCGGGGAGCGACCTGTAGCTTGGATCGAAGAAGAAGGAATCGTTGTGAGGATAGAGGCTTTGTGAATACGTCTGCAATTTGATCTTCTGTTTTGATAAACTGAACTGAAAGTTTTCTTTGAGCAACCTTTTCCCTAACAAAATGATAATCAATTTCCACATGCTTTGTTCGAGCATGAAAGACTGGATTGGATGACAGGTAGGTGGCACCAAGGTTATCACACCATAAAGTAAGAACATATGTCATAGAGACGTGAAGTTCCTTAAGAAGCACCTCAAGCCATATAATCTCAGCAACCGTGTCTGCTAAAGCTTTATACTCAGACTCTGTAGATGACCTAGAGACAGTACGTTGTTTACGAGCACACCATGAAATAACGTTAGAGCCAAGATAGATGGCAAATCCCCCCGTGGATCGACGGTTATCAAGGGAACCTGCCCAGTCTGCATCAGAAAAGGCTGTGAGAGATTGTCCGCAAGTATCAGTATAGGCATGAAGAACAGGAGCTGATTTTTGTTGAATCAGCAAACCATAATGAGATGTGCCTTGAAGATACCGAAGAATTCTTTTAACCGCAGACCAATGATTTTCTGTTGGCAAGTGCATGAACTGACAAACTTTGTTAACTGCAAAAGTGATATCTGGTCGAGAGAGAGTGAGGTATTGTAAAGCCCCAACTATTTGTCGATATTTGACCGGATCATTAAACTGAGGGCTATCACCAAGAGACTATTGAGAGTTGATTACCATAGGTGAATTAACTGGTTTAGACTGAGAGAGACCGACTTTATGGATAATTTCAGAGATGTATTTTTTCTGAGATAGAAGCAAGTCAATACCACGTGGAACCACCTCGATACCTAAAAAATATGAAAGTCGACCCATATCCTGGATCGCAAATGTGGTGCTGAGCCGTTGAATGATGTGGTCAATGAGCCTCGGATTGTTGCCGGTTAGGATGATATCATCCACATAAACAAGTATGTACAATAAGTTACCATTGTGAGAGTAAATAAATAACGAGGGATCTCTTTTAGATCAGTGAAACCCAAGCTGCAACAGAACCCCAGAAAGCCGATTAAACCACGCCCGCGGAGCTTGTTTGAGACCATATAATGATTTATGAAGCAAACAGAGATGATTTGGCTTTGCAGGATCAATAAAACCCTGTGGTTGTCTTAAATAAACAGTTTCCTGTAGGTCACCATGTAAAAACGCGTTCTGTACATCGAGCTGACGAAGAGGCCATTGCCTAGTAACAACAAGTGACAAAACCACACGAACAGTTGTGGATTTAACCACAGGACTAAATGTCTCATGATAATCGATCCCTGGTTGTTGGTTGAAACCTTTGGCGACTAACCGAGCTTTGTAACGTTTTATATACCCATTTTCATCACGTTTCAACCTCTACACCCACTTACTATCAACAAAATTAGCATTTGGAACAGGTGGTACCAAAGTCTAGGTTCCATTTCACAATAGCGCTTTGAATTCCTCCATCATGGCAGAACGCCACTAAGGACTTTTGTTGGCAACAGGAAAGGTGGATGGTTCGACGATGGAATGGCTAGTGGAGGTGTGAAAAGCAGAGGCATTCTATGGAACACGCTGCTTGGGGTTAGGAAGAAGATTGGCAGGACGGGTACGTGTTTGACCAGTGGTAGTGGCTGAATCGAAAGGCGCGGGGTTAGTGGTAGTGGGATGGTTAGATCGGTGTCGAGTATAGGTAAATTGTAAAGGTGGGATAGTAGAATTGATGGGTTCGTTTGGAGATAGGTTTGTGGCGACCGGCAGTGGGGCCGTAGGTGAGGTGGTTGGGTTGGGTGATGGTGGGGCTGGTGGATCCGTGGATAATGGGCCTGGTGGATCCGTGGGTAATGGGCCTGGTGGACTAGTGGGTTGTGACGTTGGATCAGAACTGTTTTGGGTCGTGGTGGGGCTAGGTATGTCGGTAGGAGGGGAAACAGGTAGATTAGTCGAAGGATAGGAAGAGTAATACGGATCAGGAGAAGGGGGTAGGAGAGGAAGTTTGGAGAATAGGAAAATATGATTCATTAAATCGAACGTGTCGGGCAATGTAAATGCGATTGGAAACGGGATCAAGGCATTGATAACCACGATGAGAGAGACTGTACCCTAGAAAAATACTGGGGATGGAGCAAAAATCCATTTTGTTTGGATTATATGGACGGAGATGAGGGAAACACTGGCACCCAAAAACACGCAAAAAGGATAGACCAGGTTTGCGGTTAAGAAGATGTTCAAAAGGAGAGACGTTGAGGGAAGTTCGAGTGGGCATGCGGTTGATTAGATAAGTGGCGATTTCAAAGGCAAAGTTCCAAAACCGCATTGGAACTCCAGATTGTGCCAAAAGAGTGAGACCTGTTTCCACTACATGACGATGTCGTCGCTCAACAAACCCATTTTGTTCGCTTGTATAAGGACATGATAGGCGATGTATGATTCCAAGAGATTTGAAGAAGGAAGAGAGATTCCGAAATTCTCCCCCAGTCGGATTGAACCGACTTGAGTTGTCTTTTAAATTGCCGTTCAACCATTGCTTGGAATTGTTTAAAGGTGCTAAAAACATCAGATTTATGTTTAAGGGGAAAATCCACATGTATCTAGTATAATGATCAACACAATGTAAAAAATAACAATGACCATAAAAAGAAGTAACGGGAGCAGGACCCCAAACAGCATAAAAAATTAAATCCAAAACATGTGTACTCTTATAATTGGAAGAAGATAAATGTAATTTGGAAGATTTTCCCATAGGACATGAATTACAATAATGAAAATCAGAAGTCTTTGTAACAGGAAGACTATTTATTAAAATGATAGACTGTAAAAGTTGAGGATGCGGATGTGTTAGTGCATACATCTGTCGACTTCGTCTTGTATCGAGTCTTGTACTAGATATGTAAGATCAGGGCACGTTGTACGAGAAAATAGAAGATTTATGTGGTTATTAGTGTGATTTCGTTTGAAGTAGATGATTTCGCTTGAAATGAATCTTGTCAGTTTCAAGCGAAATCAACACAATATGATTTCGCTTGAAATGCAAGTTGTCTCTTTCAAGCGAAACCCTGTGGTCTATATATAGTGTTAGTTCAAGCGAAATCTGTAGAGTTGGAACGGTTCTAGATTTGGATACCGAGGTGCTGCCGGTTTATCCTTTGATTGTAATCAGTGTTATATCAATCAGAAAGTTGTTTAAAGTGAAGGACAAGCTGTTTCTAAGTCAGTTTCTTGTTTTCCGCACCTGAAACTGATCAAAACTTCTCTGAACGACTCATTCGGGTCAACTACACGATCCCATAAGTGGTATCAGAGCTCAGGAGGAGGAGTTCTGCAGATTACAGCCTGTTTTCATTGTGTTTTCTTATTTCTACACCTTCTTTCTTCAGTTGAACTAGTTTTCATGGTTAAAATGGTCTGAATTTTTCACAACACAAGCGAAACAGCATTTTAACAAACCCTTGAGAAAATCAGCTTAAAATTCGGACTAAATCTGATAAAAATGGACTAAAAACCAGATTTCGCTTGAACGAATCATCAGATTTCGCTTGAAAAAGTGTTTCCATTTCAAGCGAAATAACAGGTTTCGCTTGAAATATCATATTTCGCTTGAAATATACCTAGTTTCGCTTGAGAAGGTTATTCTTTTGATTTCATTTGAAATTGCAAACCTGATTTCGCTTCAAACTGTAGTTTCGCTTGAATTGACATTCAGTTTAAAATCTTGATTTCGGTTGAAGGTTGTTTGCAGGTTATTTCGCTTGAAGGTGGTATCTCGCTTGAAAGTGATAGTTTTTGTGAAAAAGCTTACGGAATCATGAGTGAAGAATTTTACAACGCATTTGCAACATCCCCGACTACTCCGGCTACCATTGCTCAAAACATGAACTTAGAAAATGAAACTGGAACTACACAAAAACCCCCGAAGCTAATGAGCATTGAGGAGTATTACGGATGGAAAGATCGGTTTGAGAACTGGGTTCAAGCCAATCACTTGAGATCTTGGGAGTGTATTTTGAAAAAGTATGTTCTACCACGTACTGATTTGCAAGTTGAGAAAGAAATTTATGAATTCAATGACAAAGAACGTGACATGTACCGGGCTGAAAATATGATGATTAGTCTACTTCAGCAAGCTATTAAAGAAGACATCTTTGTGCTGCTTCAACATGACAAAACATCAAAATCAATTTGGGATGTTCTTTGAATCAAATTTGAGGGTAGTGAAAATATGATTAAGAGCAAAAAGGCATTGCTTAAGAAAGAATTTGATCTATTCACTAGTTTGCCCGGGGAAGATACAAAGAAGCTTATTGAAAGATATTGCCACTTAGTGCGATCCATGTCAATGCTAAGCATAACCAAAGATCGTGAAGAATGGGTCGACAAGTTAGCTGGCGCTTTACCGCAAAAGGAGTGGGGTACTTACTTGATGATTCTGAAGAACACTGGGGTATATGATGAGTTAACAATTTCTCAGTTCATTGAGAAAATTAAAGGTCAAGATCTGGAATAGCAGAAGATTGCAAGGATGAATAATCCGAGTGGTCAACAAGATGTGAAGATGTATTACAAAGGCAGTGTTCAAGAGATTGAAAAGAGTCCTAAAATCCAAACTACTTTTAGTGCTGGAAATTCATCAGAAAATGTTGATCAGGGTTCTAACAATAGCAGTGGATTCTCTTCATATCCAAGTGTTAATCCAAAATTTACAACATCAAGTTTTCAGCATCAAAGTTCTAAAAGTGGAAATGGTTATGTAATACAATGCAACATTGCTTTGAATCTTCCAGATGGTCAAAGTTTTTCTTAAGAGGTTGCAAAAGATCACATGGCATTACTTGGTTCCGTGCTACTATCTTATGAAGGTTTGGTTGCAGGAAAGATTGGGAATCCTATGTTGACGAAAGAGGATTACGATCAAATAGATGCTGAAGAGATGGAGCTCATGGACATCAAATGGTGTCTAGCTAGTGTCCTAAGAAGAGCAGAGAAGTTCAAATTGATTACTGGGAGAAATGATTTTCTTGATGCACATGTTTCTACTTTGGGTTTTGATAAATCTAAAGTTACCTGTTTTCGTTGCAGGGAGAAAGATCATTTCAAGAGAGAATGCAAGAATAGGGAAGCAAGTGAAGCAAAGAATCCATTCGGAAAAGATGATTACTACCGGAAAGCCATATATCAACAAATTGGTCAACAACAACAATAAGAACCACAAGTGGCTCATGGTAGAAAAGTGATAGAGGATTCATAGAGAGCATGTTTGGTGAATCAAGAAGATTTTAGCTGGAACAAATACATTTCATCCGATAGCAAAGCATGCTTAATCAATCAAGATGATGAAAGGTTACCAGAAGGTTTTAGCTGGGATATGTTTGCAGATGAGAATGGGAATTTTAAAGCTTTCATTGTGAAGATAGTGAAAGAACCAGATATGTTTACCGAGTGGATGAAATCAATTGGTGTTAATGTGAAGAATGAATATGAAAAGTCTGTTTCATCAGATGAAAGTTCACAAAGTTCAGATGACAGTTCAGAAAGAGAAATTGTATTTGATCAAACACCATCTGATTCTGGTTCTTCGGATGATAGTTCTGACAAATCAGTAGAGTTTGATCAATCACCAACAGATAACAGTAGTGATGATGAAGAAGAAAAACATATTAATATTGCAAAATCTCATCTTTCTCCTGAAAGTTTTCATTTTTATTTTGCAGATCGTTTGGAGAAGCTGAAGGAGAAACGAGCAGCAAAAGAACAAAAGGAAATGAAGTCTGAAAGTGAAAAGAATGAGATAGTTCAAAATGAAGAAGTTAAAATTGTTGCTGAGGATGAGATAGTTCAAAAGAACCTGGCTCTGATACCAATCTGTCACACCCCCAAAATCCACCATGCGGGGTATCACCGCTTGGAGACGTGACATGACCAGGATCGAGCCACCAATCATACTGAACAACGTACTTAAGTAGATAAAGACAACCACAATACGATTGGTGACCAAAAGCTAGTTAACCCAGTTTTTAATTTAGACAGCGGAAGCATAAACGTAAAGTTCAAAACATAAGTTCGCAGTTCATAAGTTTAAAGTCCAACACATAGGTTTAATAAGTTCATAATGTTTTAAACATTAAACACTGGACATAGCCGTCCGCACACCACAACGACTCCTTCCTCGTGCAAGCTCCAAATGTTTAGCGACCTGTAAGGCATGTAACAACGAGTCAATAACAAAGTTGAGTGAATTCACAGTTGGTTGTTTAGTTATAGCATTCGTTTCGTAAATCATCTGTTCGTTTTGAAAACCATGTATCGTATAAGTTTGCATCACGGTCTTTCTGACATGTTTGCGAAGATTAGTGGGGGTTTCCCATGTGTTACTAGACCACGCGTATCGACTGCTACGAAAATATAAGAGGTGCCCTAAGTCAATGTCTATCAGCATTGACCCTTTGCCCATAGTCCATTAGTAAACGCCCGTCCGACTGGCACGGTGTGAGGTTTGTTAAACCTAATAGCGCTATTAACTAATGACCCGCTCGCCATAGGCCTCGGCGATTAAGTCGATAATTGAGGGACTTAAAGTGATAGAGTTGATGGTCTTATGATCGTGTACGTAGGTTTTACGTATGTGCCCTTCAATCCGAGGACAGTAGTAAGTATGAGTGTACGTAGGTTTTACGTACGTGCCCTTCAATCCGAGGACAGTAAAAAGTAGTTTAATAGTAATGATAGTACAAGTAGTTATTCAATCCCATTCCCAACCCCTGGGAATCCCATGCCTTAGAAAGAGTGTGAACTCACCTTGGTTGCTCGGTTTGACTCTCAAATATAGCTAATAGTCGAGGTCAGTCAATCACGTCCTAGTATGATTACCACTTAGTTTATTAGTGATTTCAAATAGGACACAAAGTTCCTACACGTATCTATCACATAACATGCATCACTTTAACGGTTCATGCCCATATAACCTTCCCATCTATTCCCCACTCATAGACAAACATACAACATTGCACATAACACTTTTATTGACATGTAACATGTTCTATCATTCTCGGATAACCTACTCGACATTTAGACACGCAAATCACTCCTTAAGTCGTTTCAGCTTTATTAATCAAAACTGGACTGTTTTCGAGCATTTTAATAAAATAGTTAACCTTTTCCAAAAATTCTCAAATTTTTACAGAAGGTCATATATAACCCAAGATTTGTTGTGTAAAAATTTCGGATATCAGTTCATTACTAATTTTGTATAAAAATTCTTTTACTCGACTGCAATCAGATTTGATACTTTCTGATTGCAGTTTTACGGAAAAATTCACTAAAAATCAATCGTAAGTCGGATCGTCGAAATTCCAGTTGGAGGGTCACAAAAACAACCGTGACTATCTACGGTAAAAATTCCATGAGCTGAGTCTGCTCAGGTTTTAAGTTTGGACTCTGATACAACACACTTTTTCAGCAGAAATATTTCAGCTTTGAGCTGCTGTCTAAAATAATACTTTAAAAAATAGTAAACGCCCTCGAAAAATTACGATTCCAGTTCCGTTAGTTCAGATATTCAAAATTACACAATTTAGACTCCAGATCTTAAATTTTTCGATTAAAAATGAACCCGTTACAGCCTGTTGAAGCAGGCTGGAAATTTCAATCAGCAAGCTGTTTATATGTAGAAGTGACTAAAAACGCATAAACAAAGACTCTAACCATGGTGTATCGAAGGATAATTGTTCAAACCTCAATCATGCTTTTACCAAACTCAAACCAACCAGATTTCAACTTCAAACAAACTTTTTATCTATGGTTTCTATGCAGAATTTCAAGTTCATATATTTAGTGCTTTAACTTTTGTGTGTGTCATAAACATTCAACAAATCGTAACAAGAATCAAGGTGGAACAAGAGTATGAAGGGACTTACTACTAGCACAAGGCTAGGGTAGTAATCTTAGGATGAGATGATGGTGAAAAGTTGGTGACAAAGCTTGAATCAAACTTCCTTGAAAGCCCTTCAATCTTACACTTCTATGGATGAACTTCAACCTTTGAATGAGAGCTTTTAGTGAAAGAAATGGAGATGGTGAAGAATGATGGTGGTGATTTCGGTTATGAGAGAGAGGGGGGGGGGGTATGTGAGCCGAAATTTAGAGAGAGGAGGGAGGAGATGGAGTGCATGCTTGGAGGTGATGATGATAATTTCTTGGAAATAGGCAAAACTAGCTCTTTAGGGAAATCATACCAAAAGTTTGGCCAATAGGAACAAGATTACCTTTACACAAAATCTAAACAAAATATCCTTAATAATTTGGGCAGATTTTCGGTTGGGGGGGGGGGTAAAGTGTAAATTTTTGTTAATTAATAGGTATTAAGTTAGAATGTTAAGGGTATTTACAAGTATAGTGGGTGTATGTCATGTTTACATGGTGCATGGGGATTTTTGTGACCATAAATAATTAAGAAAGATAAAATAATATTTCTGAAAATATTTTAGTGTCCCGGAAAATGTCTGGTTGTTCGGTTACGTATCGTTCCGTTAAAGCGTTTAATTTCACCGTATAGCGTCTTATACATATATTTTTGTAACGAAATTTATTCCTAACACACAGGAAAATATACCGGACTATTTAGTAACTTTTCTGTATACTGCTAGTATGCTAACACGCACATGTAAGTATAACACAGTAATCAGATAGCAGTTAAATAATTCAGCACAGTCATCAAGTACTTTTATTATCATTAATAAATTGTATGGTTACATGCAAATTTGAGGGTTGTCACAAGGAGGTTGTTGAAACAGAAAAGGTAACTGAAGCAGAAAAAGTGGTTGAGGTGGTAAAAAAAATTGAAGTAGAAAAGATTGTGGAAGTTATCAAGCCTTGCTCAAAGTGTTTAGAACCATGCAAGGAATGTGCAGTAAAAGACGAGAAGCTAGCTGAGTTTGAGAAGATGAAAGAAAAATTACTGTTCAATCTCAACTATATAAAGGAATCTTATGATGTTTTGAACAGAACAGTAACCGGTCTTCAAAAGACAAACTCTGAAAGAGAAAATGCATTGACGATGATGAATGCAACAATGATGTCGAAGCAGAAAGCTATTAATTTTTACATCGAAGAAAGTGCAAAGTGGAAGCAAGAATTGGAAACTGAGAAAATTGAGAATGAGAGGAACAGACGATTATTACAAAGTTATTCTAGTTCTGATTATCTTATTGATCGAATTTATCCAACTGTTGCAGGTTTCGAAGCATTTAAGGATAACAAGCCAAAGAAGAAAGATACTGGTAAGAAACAGACTGTTAGCTATAACAAGTGTCCGCCTCCAATCTGGGAAGGTTATTCTCCCAGAAAACCAAATGAGGAGCAAGTCGAAAAAGCAGTCAATATAAAGCTAAAAACCGATACAACTGATGATTTACCAGAAAACATTGACGTTACTTTCACATCGTCTGACACTGATCATGAGTCTGAGTTAATCAAAAAGGTGGTTGATCAGGTGTTGGATACTGATGAGGAGTCTGAGTCAAAGTCTGAGTCTGGAGGTTCAAGTTCGTCAGTCAACAGTCCAAAATCGTCGGTTAAACGGGTTTACAGTAAAGAGTTTTTGTTATCAAAATCAAATTTGGATGATGAAACATTTGAAGTTGCATACACTTTAAATGATTCTGACAATTTATATTCTGACAAAGAGTTTACAATAAGAAGTGTTCGATTTGACATGATAAAAAAGGTTTTTAAAATGACAGAAATTAAATTTTCTGAAATAAAAGATTTAAATCTTAATGGAAAACCTAAAAAATACTCTTCAAGAGTTCAACAACGATTAAACAAGAAAAAGGGTTACAATTCTGGTTCTGGTTTTCAAAAGAAACCAAACCATAATGGTAATTTCAAAAAGAAAGGTTTAGGTTTTATTCCACCTGAAAATTATAAAAATGAGAAAAATTCTAAAACAAAAACAGAATTTGTTTCAGGAGGAAGTGCCGAAGAAGAACAGAAGAAACCTTTCTGGAGACAATCAAACCAGGAGTTTCTTGCTGAGAAGAAAAGAAAAGGAACTGGAGTTTTTCATCCAAAGGATACTCATACCTGTTTTAAATGCAATGAATCTGGTCACATTGCATGGAATTGTCCGACAAATACTAAGACAAAACAGGGAGTTTCTGAAAAATTCAAAGAAAAAGTTGTTGATGTTGAACCACCAACTGAAAAATTTAAAATTTTTGAAAATTCTACTTATGAGTTGGTGAGTGTTCAAAGAAAAACTTTTACAAAAAGAAAGCAAAGGACAACCAAATGTGGATTGTCAAGAAATGTGATGTAGAAGTCGGCGATGAACCTGATTCCATAAAATCAGAGGAGCCACAGGTTGAGGTTAAAAAAGGAAAATCTGTGCTTTCAGTAGGTGATGTTCAAATCCCACTATTGAAGGATGTGAATTTCAAACAAAAGGTTGGTAAGGTTGAAATCTTGAATCAATTTTATTTTGAAAAGAATGACTTTGATGTTGAGAAAGCATTCAATGGGAATGTTAAGAAAATTTTTGGGAAAATGATTGATGGGAAAGTAAAAGGGGTTAAAGATTTTTATGCTACCAAGAAAGCAACTTATAATCCTACTGAACAAGAGTTAAGAACACCCAAGGTTGGTAAAACTTGGGTGGAAATTCTCTTTCCTTGAAAAATCTGACTTGCCGGAGATCCCAAGTTTGTAATCGCGGATCAGGAATCGGCATCATTTTTGTTAAAATAGAGGTTGTAAAAGATTTTAAAAATTGTTTAAATTTTACAGGATGAGAACTTGCCGGAGCTTCCAGGTTGGTAAGTGTGAAGCAGGAATCGGCATCTTCATTCGTAAAATGGTTTGTGTAGATGTTTTATTCCTACACTGGGTACAGGTGATCTTACAACTGGTACATTTTGTCAAGGTCATTAGTTTGAACTTGATAGAATCATCATACAAGTGGTTGAATGAACAAGATGATGAACCCTAATCTACAAATAGTAAAAACAAACTCATTTTCCGGAAAAATCATTTTGATTAAAATAAACTTAAGTGTTTTGAAATCATTATGAGAAAATAGTTTGTTGAAAGGGGGAGTTCTGATTGTTTGTGCCAAGTGGATGGCGATTTGAGGTGATTCGATATCAGTTGTCAATTTTCCTGTATAGTTTGTTTTCAAATTTCCTTAAATGTGTTTGCATTTTAGGGGGAGTAAAATTTTCAGAAAATCCAAAAACATTAGAAAATTTGAAAAGGTCAAAAACATGATAAAATTCAAATATGAGTTTTGGTGTCAAAGAAGAGGAAATGATAGTACATCAGTAGACAGTTACAGTATGCTAAAGAAATGTAATGATTAAATAGTGTTAAACGGTCTCACTGATGATATGCCGATAGGTTTTTACACATTTAGTAAATTGTTTCGGGATATAAACTTAAATTCAAACTTGCTTATTTCGTGGGGAACACTACTTGGATTTATAGGTAACCCCTGAAATCTCGTTTGAAAGGTCCCTATTTATGAGATACTAGGTCTTTATGCTCAGTGATATCTGGGGTATTATCCCGGGACTTCTGATAATGCGGAAGCAATGGCCTAGTCCCCGGAGAATACTTTACTGCTTGCTTGAAATATAGCGCCGCCCTCAGCATAAAATGATGAGACAATAAAATTGCTAATCAATGCTGTTGTAAAAAAGATCCTCTAAAGGGGACCCACCAAAAGTCGAGCCGTCATCTCTCTGCTGAACGGAAGTTCTGACCTGAGCTCTCACGGTTTCGCAATCTAACCTCTTACAGATATCATCTGTGGTATACTCACCTGTAAGACTGAATATTGGGATCTGGATACGGGAGTATATTCAAGAAGTGGGACACATGAATGAGTTTAAGTTCTTAAAACATCTAACTCATATCTTGAATCAGTTGAAATTTGTGTGAGAATTTAAGTGGATCAGTATATCGGCAATCTAAGTGAATTGTTTAATTCTTAATGTGTAACTAAGCTCAACGGTACTTGTGATTTGTCATAAACTGATATGATCCCCTTGCACAAACTCACAAAAAATAGTGTCTGTAAATATTTCTTTACTGCATTTCATTTCATTCAAAAATCCAAAAAGATTTTCAGTATGTTTTAGTATAAATTTTGAAAAATACAAAAAGTTTTTCGATAACTGGTGTTGGAGAGCTGATTTTCAAAATTCCAAGTGCTAGACATGATGACATTTTTGTGAAGGAGAGTCTGTGATTGAATACAAATGTGTTTTGATCAAATCTATAAGTGAGTTCATCAAGATTATGGTTAATTTTGAGAGGGAGTTTGAATACTTAAAGTTAAAATGTTTAAATGGGTGAAATTTATTTTGAGGTAGAGATTGTGCAGGGTTGAGAAAGAGCTGGATGTGAGCCAGGATAATCAATCCTGAGAAGCTTGTGATTAAAAGTGTCAATTTCCGATACTTGAGGACTTTGAGGATACAGTTGAAGCAAGGCAACGATCTTGAACCTGAGAGAAACAGATTACGATCCTGAAGCTGATGATACTGATGAACTTAAGGAATGCCAGCACATCGTAAGGGGGAGTCTGAAGACATTCGAGAGAAGATTAGAAAGTGTATTGCCCAGAGACTGATCAAGATTGAAGACGTAAAGACTCGACACGAAAGACTCGTCAACATCTGAGGGGGAGTCTGCTAGTGCATACATCTGTCGACTTCGTCTTGTATCGAGTCTTGTACTAGATATGTAAGATCAGGGCATGTTGTACGAGAAAATAGGAGATTTATGTGGTTATTAGTGTGATTTCGCTTGAAGTAGATGATTTCGCTTGAAATGATTCTTGTCAGTTTCAAGCGAAATCAACACAATATGATTTCGCTTGAAATGCAAGTTGTCTCTTTCAAGCGAAACCCTGTGGTCTATATATAGTGTTAGTTCAAGCGAAATCTGTAGAGTTGGAACGGTTCTAGATTTGGATACCGAGGTGCTGCCGGTTTATCCTGTGATTGTAATCAGTGTTATATCAATCAGAAAGTTGTTTAAAGTGAAGGACAAGCTGTTTCTAAGTCAGTTTCTTGTTTTCCGCACCTGAAACTGATCAAAACTTCTCTGAATGACTCATTCGGGTCAACTACACGATCCCACAGGATGTCCAAGTCTTTGATGCCAAGTTGTAGAAGAAGCTCGAACCGTTGAAAAGGCAATGTTGGAAACAGGATGAATATTTGGCAGGCGGAAGGAGTAGAGACCATCATTACTTGGACCCATGAGGAGGATAGTGCGGGTAGCCGTATCCTTAACATAAAAAAAGTCAGCATGAAACTCAAAGAAAACATTATTGTCTTTACAAAAACGTTGTACAGAAAGAAGATTGCGTTTCAATTGTGGAACATGAAGAATTTTGTTAATGGAAAGGGTTTTTGTGGGTGAACTAAAAGATTTAGAAGCAATATGAAGAATAGGTAAATTGTGGCCATTACCAACAAGAAGTGCGTCCTTACCATGATAGGGTTCAACATTGTCAAAGCCATTGAGATCAGGTCCCGTGTTACTATTAGAACCGGTGTCCGACAGACAAGAAGTTGACGCTTGTGAGCGATAATCAGCAAAGTTTGCTTGTGGAGCTTGTCTTAGGGATCGAATTATTGCTGGATCACGATTAGGACACTAAGATGGAACATGTCCAATACCACACCTGTTGCAAGAACCATAGACGGTATTTTGATTAGATGCCCATGCAAATCTAGGATTGGTATCTGTAGTAGATCCTATGGTGCGGTTATTCTGAGTGTTGTTATTGTAGGATTGGTGGTTGTAATAGTTTCCACGACCACAACGATTGGAGGAGCCACGATCACGATTGGGCTGTCCACGAGTGGTGTAGAATGCCTGATTCTGCTGTTGTCCAGGTTGTATAGTGAACCCTAGCTGTGTCATGAGTTGTTGAAGGGATTTTATGGTTTCTGGTGTGAGTGCCTTTGTGAGGTCAGATGCGGTTGTAGCCGTGAAGGCATGGATTGCTGGAATAGTAGGATCAACTTTTTTTGTCATATATTCATGATCAGCAAGCAATCCAGGGAGTTCCAGAAGAGTAATAGGAGGGTGTCTTGCAATTAGGGTGGGCTTCAGAGAGTTGTATTCTTCCCGGAGACCTAAAATAATCAACATAACAATATATTTTTCTTTCATAGGCTCACCAATGTTTGTTAAGGCATCGGAGTATTCTTGTGCTCGTGTGAGATAAGCAGTGGTCGTTTCTTCTGGTTTCATCTCAAGTTTGAGTAGCTGGGTTTTGAGGGTATATTCTCGAGAAGACGTATGTGGTGCATAGGCACGTTCCAAGGAAAACCATAGTTCACTAGAGGTCTCACCTTGTACCT
>JARYGA010003318.1:0-33287 GCA_030545235.1 Helianthus tuberosus | reverse complement strand
ATTGGTAAAGTGGCCAACATGTTAGAGTTACCCGCTGAGTTAGGTAACGTCCATGATGTCTTCCATGTGTCGCAATTAAAGAAGTGTTTGTCTGATGAAACACTGGTGGTACCGTTTCAAGAGCTGAAGATCGACGACAAGTTACAGTTTGTCGAAGAACCAATAGAAATTATGGACCGTGAGGTCAAGGTCCGTAAGCACAACCGTATTCCGATTGTGAGAGTTCGTTGGAACTCAAGACGTGGACCAGAGTTCACGTGGGAACGCGAGGATCAGATGAAGCTCAAGTACCCACATTTATTCCCAGAGGACAAGTCCAAGCCTGGAAAATCTGAATCTAATGCAACTAGTGAATTTCGGGACGAAATTCCCTTTCAAGTTGGGGATGATGTGGTACCCGCGGAAAATCCACAGTTATCCTGAGTTAACGTCTTGCTTTTTGTTTTGGATTGCTTATCAAATTTCACGATGAAATTTCTTTCATGTTGGGGATGATGTGACAACCCGAGTTTCCAAGACCTTTCCTTGACACGTTACTTGTTTCACGACTGTGTTTTCATGATTTATTGCGTTGTAGTATGTTTACCTTTGTTATTTGATTATGGATTGTTATATTGTTGGCTAATTAATGGAACCCTTTAACTATTTAAGATTTATTAAACTTAACAAATGCATTCTTATCTTTATGACCACGAAACATGGAACCTTCGCCATAACACCCACTCGACGAAACCTAGGATGAAACCTTAGGGTTTCGTCATACTCACCACGACGAAACATAGGAGTTTCGCCTGCCCAGATTACTTCGAAGCCCAGTAAGGGCCCAATACACTTATGTGAATATATAACTGTTGTTTTAGTCACACAACTGACCGATTGAAAACCGTAAAATGCATCCCCCCTTCTGTGCGACGGCAACCTTGAGTTTTCGAAGTCCTTTATCGATCAACTTATCGTTCCTTCTATATCGGTTAGTGTTTAATCATTATGATTTTGATAATAGTCAATCTATGTGATGATCAGTTATGCTTGTGTATGTTGTGATTAATTAGGGTTGGATACTTGTGTTAATCAAATAGATTAGATCCTGCTTAAAGGGAATTCGGTGTCTTGTATTCATACATGATTCACTCCATGGATCTAATGATTCTGTTTGCAGTGTGTACATTAAGTTATCTATGAATGATCTGATTGATTATGGTCTGCAGTGACATATTTAGGGTTAAAGAATATTGATGGTCGAATTATGTGCATTAACCTAATGATGTAAACTGTCGAGCGTGTACCGTAACTGTTAGAAACATGACGTTTGACCCAATTTGGGAATTGATAAACTTGTTTGTTGTAATAATGGGTGTTTGTTATTAAGGAATATCATAACTATTAGAAGGACGACGAAGGTCCCTTTCCACATAACACACAGTCGACGAAACTCAGAGGGGTTTCGCCACCCATCATGTCGACGAAACTTAGTGGGGTTTCGCCACCCATCATGTCGACGAAACTCAGTGGGGTTTTGCCACTCACCAAGTCGACGAAACATTAAGATGTTTCGTCGTTTGAAGTTTCATCGCTTAAGTGTTTGGTTCACAACAGACTGTAGTGATCATGTACAAAGAAACTTGAATGATTGTTACCTGCTTGTTAATGATGTTTATCATGATTTAGGAAACATGTATTTGCATATGAATCATACATATGATCTGTGAACTTGATTGAGTTATATAACTCCTATGTGTTACTCCGAAACTGATGTTTGAATGCACATCGTGACTACAACTTATACGTGAACATTGAGAATGTGAAACTGATTATGCGTACGTGAATATCATAGGCTGTGACTGTTTAAGTGTGAACAAGTAATTAATCAAACTGAGCAAACCAAGGTGAGTTCACTGCTTTTTTTCCAAGCATGCGTCCCGGGGAGGGACATCTGGTAAACGTTCCGGGGAGGAATGCTGGGTTATTGGGATGTTTATTATTACACTCATTTCTATCATATAAGACCCCTTACATCTACCGATAGTTCCCGGGGAGGCACCGAGGTTATTAGTTGATAGCGCTATTAGGTTTGGCACCCTCACACCGTACCGGGGAGGATGGGCATGAACTAATTACCTTAAAGAATGGCCAATGTTTTGATAGAGACATTGGGGCTGGACAAATAAATCTTGTAGCCATATGCGGTAATCGAGTTAATAACAACATCAAATCAAATCGTTGAACTGTTTTATACTCACAACTAGTAACTAAACGCGTTAACAAAACTTTGAACTCACCAGCGTCGTCTGACACACTTGTCTGCATGCTTGCAGGTCGTTAGATTCGTGATATGGACTTGCTATCCGGGAGTGTTGGAGTGGTCATGGGTTGAGACTCTTGGATACTTGCTTCGTTGATTATGAACACATGTTTTGAAACATTTGATTTACAGTT
Source organism: Helianthus tuberosus (assembly GCA_030545235.1). Taxonomy (NCBI): domain Eukaryota; kingdom Viridiplantae; phylum Streptophyta; class Magnoliopsida; order Asterales; family Asteraceae; genus Helianthus; species Helianthus tuberosus. The sequence continues at coordinate 30,851 of JARYGA010003318.1, read as the reverse complement.
TACATTATGCTTCCGCTGAACATCTATTTTGGTTTAACTTATGAATTAAACTTATATTTTGAAATGAATGGAATGTTTTATTTAAATATTATGCGTAGTTCAATGTGATTGGTGGCTTGGATCCTGGTACGTCACTCGCCCAGCGGGGGTTACCGCATGTGGTATTTTGGGGGTGTGACAGTTTGGTATCAGAGCCACTGGTTATAGTGAACTAGGTTTTAAAACGTTTTTATAAAACCAGACTATAACCGAAGAGCTTCAAAAATCGACCATGACACTCAGCTCCAGATTGCAAGGTTCGTCTTCTGTTTACTTTATGCATTACTTGTTTAGTAGTCACACACTCACAGCTTGCATGAAACGACATACTAGATACTATGGTGATTTGATAGTGTGACACTACTCTTCTACTTTTGTGATTCGTAATCCTGTAATACCTTCTGTTTTGCTACTTGAATGCGGGGGAAACTTTTAGCGCAAGTTAAGAGGCACTGAGATGAGCATGCAAATTGCCTTATTATTATGGGTTCACACATAATAACAATGTGAGGTGCATGTAAGTCCCAGTGAGGCTTAACGAGTATGAGAAGGGTTCTGCCCTAATGTGTGTAAACTTGGTAGTTTGTTGATTTCAACGTGAGACTTGACTTTTACCTCGTCTCGACTCTTAAATTTGTTCCCTCTCCTTATATAGAATCATGAGTGGACGAGGTCATGGACGTGGTCACATCGCGATGACCCAAGCTGAGCTGACAAACTTAATCAACACACGTGTGGCTGAGGCCTTGGCAGCCTACCAAGCTGGTACGAAATGTGCCAAATACTCTTTAATCTTGTGTCTCGTACATAACTCTTACCCCTGTGTTGTATTTTCTTTCGTCCATTAGGTCAGCCAGCGCATCAGAACAACCCGCCTGCTTGCACGTTTAAAACATTCATGGATTGTACGCCACAGACCTTCAGTAGGACTGAAGGGGCTGTGGGGCTACTTCGATGGTTCAAGAAAACTAAGTCTGTGTTCGCTATATGTAATTGTCCCGGGGGGGGGGGGGGCGTGTGAGGTATGTTACAGGCACTTTGGAGGATGGTGCCTTAACTTGGTGGAATGCCCAGGTGCAGATGTTGGGCATCGAGATGGCTAACACCACTACTTGGGATGATTTTAAGGAGCTGATACGAGAAGAGTATTGTCCTCGCGATGAGATTCAGAAGCTCGAGAATGAGTTCTACGATTTGAAGATGGAAGGATCCGAGATCGAGGCTTACACGAAACGATCTCATGAACTAGCAATCTTGTGCCCTAACTTGTCTCGACCTCCACATCGACGAATTGAGTTGTATCTCAAGGGCCTAGCATCAGCTGTAAAGGGTTATATCACTGCTGCAAACCTTAACAATTTGCCCCAGATCATCCGTTTGGCACATAAGATTACTGACCAAGAAGTCGAGCGTGGCTCATTGCAGCCTCGTAAATCAGCTACTACCTTTGCTGCTACAGCTACCACACCTGCTAGTGATAACAAGCGAAAATGGAACGACGCTGACAAGGCAACCAGTGCCAGTCAATCTCAGAAAAGGCCTGACAACAGCAATAACCGTAGCTTCAGCCAGTCGTCCTCAGTTAACCAAGGCCAGGGCAACAATCAGAATCAGGGCTCCTGTTTTGGAAGGAAGCCACACTGCAACGAGTGTGGTTATCATCATTATGGACAGTGTGTCCGGACTTGCCGTAGGTGCGACAAGGTGGGCCATGAGGCCAAAGACTGTAGAGCCCCACAGCCAAAGCAGCAGCAGCGGCAACATAATCAGCAGCATCAGCGACAGCAAAGGCAACAACCCCATCAGAACCAAGGATTTAAGAAGGGGTGTTTCCAGTGTGGGGATGAGGGCCACATCAAGTGGGATTTCCCTCAGCTGAATCAGAATGTTAACGACAACAACAACCGCCAAAACAACAACAATGCTGGAAAAAACAACAATAACGGCAACAATGGAGGCATTGGTACTCATGGAAGGGTGTTTACGATCGGTGCTGGTGATGCTAGGAACGACGGTAATGTCATGACTGGTGCATTTTATGTGAACAATCTTTTTGCTTCTGTGTTATTTGATTCTGGTGCCGATTGGAGTTACGTGTCCCTAGAGTTCGGTCAACGATTAGGGTTAGCCCCAACACCTTTAGAAGTTAAGCACGCAGTAGAATTAGCTAATGGCAAAACGATTGAAGCTTCGCATGTCCTATTTGGGTGTAAACTAGATCTTGTGGATCAAGTGTTTGATATTGACCTCCTTCCTGTTACCCTTGGTAGTTTTGATATAGTGGTCGGTATGGATTGGATGTCTAAACAAATCGTTGAACTGTTTTATACTCACAACTGGTAACTAAACGCGTTAACAAAACTTTGAACTCACCAGCGTCGTCTGACACACTTTTCTGCATGCTTGCAGGTCGTTAGATTCGTGATATGGACTTGCTATCTTGGAGTGCTGGAGTGGTCATGGGTCGAGACTCTTGGATACTTGCTTCGTTGATTATGAACACATGTTTTGAAACATTTGATTTACAGTTTACATTATGCTTCCGCTGAACATCTATTTTGGTTTAACTTATGAATTGAACTTATATTTTGAAATGAATGGAATGTTTTATTTAAATATTATGCGTAGTTCAATGTGATTGGTGGCTTGGATCCTGATACGTCACTCGCCCATCGGGGGTTACCGCATGTGGTATTTTGGGGTTGTGACATAATGTTCATCAAGAGGCTACGGATTATAGAAAGAAAGTTGATGATGAATATTTTAAAAGACAAAACACACCTTTAATGGCTCCTTTAAGGAACTCAACAAAAGCGTTAATGAAGAAAGCATTGAAGTGGAGTTTCTATTTCTCAGCTCAGATTAACAATCTCACTCCCAATGCATTGAACTTTAATCAAGTTCGTATTGAGCTTTTTGAGTATATACGTTTTCAACCCCCGGTTCTATAGAAATTTTTGGGTATATACGTTTTCGACCCCGTCATTCGGGTCAAGTGTAACATCCCAAAAATTAGTATTTTATAAGAAATAGTAATAATAATAATGACATGTGGAATTATATATATGTCCTTATTAAAGTTCGGTATTCAGTTATTATGTTACATGGGAGTTAAGTTGAGACTAGGGGTGTTAATGGATTTCTTTAAAGGTTGAAACAAACTAGGTTTCTTATATTGAAACCACAAGGACTAAGGTTGTAAAATGAGAGGAGTTAATATATAACCTGGACTTCTTGATGGTAGGCCACATATCTTTCCTTTGTCTCAAAAAAATATTAAAACTCCAAGAGAAGCAGCATTAGAGAAAAACAACAACGAGACATAGGAAAAAAAAACTAGATTGGAGCCAAACATTCTCGAGGATTTAGAGCTATGAAGTCAAGGAGGTGATTAAATTATCATCTCTAAAGAAAGATCCCTGGTAAGTTAATTTTAAGTTTAGAACCCTAAATTTGTTTTAGGGGTTCGGTGAATAAATGAGGGATATGATTAGTATCTTCTGATTGTGTACGATTCATGTGGAATCAACTCGTTTGATTAGTTTGTAGAGATAAAACACTTTTAAAGCTCCATAATCAAGGTTATTTATTGATGCATGTTCAAAGAAATATGGTAGTCAAGTGGGTTTGACGCTGAATTTGTATTGCATGAATAAATAACGATGCTATTGAGTTGATTATACTATATTTAATATTTATACATTGTTGGCTATGAATAAACTCTGTCATATAACTTGATATCAGATTAGGATATGAAGAAAATTTGAGAAATTGACCTAGATGGCTCAAATTGGGGGTTCTGGTTAACTGGTTGTTTAGACTATTAAAAGAGTATGATAAACTCTTAATTTTGTTTGTAATTAAGTTATGAACAAAAGAATTAACTAAAATCTTGAAGTTAAGATATGGTAAAATAGTTTTAACTGGTCATCAGACTATTGATGTTTGTAATGGGATGTAATAATGTTAGATTGTATAACTTGGAATAAAGGAGAAACCATCATTCTAAATAATCATGTCAATGAAGTGTAAATCATGGTGGATACCTGATTGACCCATATGTGAATAAAAAGATATGTTATGCCATGGGCTTATTATGATTAATGTGACTCCTTTGAATTTAGGAAGTCAACATTCAAGTATGGAAATTCAAGAATCGAGCAACCCCACGGGCAAAGGTGAGTGTACGAGACTCATAAATGAAAAATTCTTTTGTTATATATACACATGTATTGAAATTACAGGTCCATTAAGATTACCTGTTGATAAATGGTTATCATGAACCAGTTAATGGGTGGAAATTGTCTAAGGTATATGCATTAAAACGTCGTAATCATAAGAACCGTGACCCGTCAGTATTAATGAGGTGGGAATCACGTGTCTTGTTATCCACGAGTGTTGAATAAAGTAGTCATATGATTTGTGGCAATACACACGATAATAGGATTTATAAGGCATATGACCCTTTGGTAGAAACTAAAATTCTTAAATAGATTAAAGTATGCTTTTATTTAACATAATTAATGGTTATTAATGAGGATTTATAACTTCAAATATGAAGCATTCCGGGTGAAAAATGCTAAGTACTATTGTATGGATTCCACCCATAAAGACACACGTAAGTGAAAAGGATGGAAAACCACCAAATGACTTGCAAGGGTGTATGGTACACCCACCAGTGTACTATGTGCCAGCTTACAAGATTATATACCGATCATTATTTCCTACGCTAGGACGATACGCTGGAAATGCTAAAGCCAGCATATGCCATTGTCTCTTTTTCTCATGTTTTACATTAGTGATCGAGGTGTGATTCAGTTCATATACACTCACTTATTAGCCTTTTTCTAACTAGTATGTGCATGTATTTTCAGGTATAGAACAAGAGCTCGCGGGTATGTGATCAAGAAACGCGATGTCAAGGATCGAACACCAATTTTGAATATGATGGGTCTTTTGAGAAATGTTCTAGACCTTTATCCAGTACCATTAGAGTCTTATATACTAAATTTGAAAAGGCTTATGAATGCACCTTGTAGTTAATCAAGCCAAGTCATTTGGATGTAAACACGTCATGTGAAAATAAAAATAAAAACAAATGGGACCAGTATTCCGCTTGAAAAAAAAATGGATGTTACATCAAGCTTCGCCACTGAATATGTGAGTACTTTGATGACAAGAAAAGGGGTAAGTCGCAAATCTAGAAAATTGTGTGGCTTTCGAAACATTCTACAAGTGCACAAATTGGTTATAGAATACAAGATTGCACTCAGTGCCGACTTCTTTGTTGTTATATGGTTTGTTGAGGACTTTCAAAACTCAAAAGTTGGATGTGAAGGACTTCCGGCCAAAGATCAAAACCAATGAAGAAAATGACCTATTCGAATTTTATCTACTTGTCCAAGAGAAGGGTGGTTTCAAGAAAGTGATAAAACGTGAAATTTGGAGAGTAGTTGTAATCTCCATAGGCCTAACTATGAACAAAGGGAGTGAAATCAAGTTGGTATATGTCAAATACCTTGACATGTTAGAATGGTGCTGCAAAACTATTACGAAAGGAGGATATTACGATGAAGGAGACTTGGGTGATATTGAAGAAGAATACTACTCACCTCAAAGTAAAAATGACGAACCAAAGATCAATCCATTACCATACAAGAAAAGGAATGTAAGTGCTATTCGTGATTTTCCTCCAGGATGTGGACAAGTACTACGAGACTACGTTACTAGATACGAACCCACTGAATGTGGAACAAAGAATGAAAATGGTTGGATTGTTGAAAGTGATGAAGGGGAGGACCCTTCGAAGTTGCAAGTGAAGAAGACTCGAATGCCACAAATTTCGTTCAAAGTTATTGGAGTTTGAAAAGATGCTTCATGTGATTCAAATATTAGGAGGGAGTATTGAAAGTGTTAATCTTTTAAACTCACTTAGTCTTTGGGCCGCATATGTTTATTGGAACGAAACAGTTGTTTGCAATTTTCTAGCAGATTCTAGTTTGTATGTTGTTTGTTTTACAGGCATCCCTGTTTGCTCACCTATGGGATCTAGAATGACTTTTGGTTGATATTTCCTTTTGTAACAACAATTTACTCACCCTTGCCTTGTTTGCAATCTGATATTTCCTTAGAAAACGTCTAGAATGACTAGGTTGATATGTCCTTAAAGTCAATACGATTAAAACAGTTCTCTGCAAGTTGGTTTGTAACCTGTCTATACAGATCTTTATCACACATCTTTTAAAGTTTTGGTTGTTTGTGAATTGTTGTTTTGTAAGAGTTGGAATATGCAATTAATTCAATAATTTTTATAGATTCGAAAGTGTTTTTGTTTCTCGTTATATTTTAATTCCTTGAAAGCAAATGATCTACATGATTCTTTGTGAAGAAATTTGAATGTAAACGAACTTGAAATTGAAATTTGTGAAAGCAAATGTAATCTGATGGAACTGGAATCTCTCACTGAAGTTGAAATGTGTCACAATGTGTAAGTTGACAATAAATAAATTAACTTGTTAATAAAATTGGAATGTGGTGGTGGTGGTGAGAGGGAATTCAATCCTTTTCGAACTAAACACATCATCTCATTAATTCTCAATTTAAATTTAAACGAAATTGTAAACCAAACCTGTAAGAAGTAGAATTCAGAATCCAATTCCATCAAATTTAAAAACCAAACCTAGACAGTGGCGGATCCAGAAACTTCTTTTAGTGGGTTTGTTTTGATAGATTCTTACTATTTTTTCCAAATCATACAAAGTTCTTACAAATTTTTTTCCAAACTGAGTGGGTTCATGTGAACCCACAAAAAAGAGTGGATCCGCCACCGCCTAGACGGATATTAGTGTGAGCCAGTAACATGTCCTGTATCAAAAACATTGATTAACAATCAATATAATTAATATATATAACCACTACAGACATTGGATTGTAGTCTTTTTCTTCTTCATCCCTTCTGGTCACAACGTACAACTCTTACAGCATAAAATACAAGTTGTCAACAACCATCCAAGACAGAAATCAGTATCACCACAAATGATTTACGTTTCATATATCACCAATAGTTATTCAGACAGTATATCAAACGGTAAAACATATTATAAATCATCACAACATCACCAAAAGACAATAATACCAATACACATGAATAACCAACACCCTTGGTTATCTCATCACCTGCATGATCTGTTGTATAGTTTGCATTTTCGACCACCAGGATCATATCTACCTCCACAGTTATTGCCACAAGCCGGGCTACCTTTTTGTAAACTGTCATAACCAAGATGTTTATTATTTCCAGCCAGAATCCGCCTATGTTCTTCTGTATCCATCATAAACTCTTGCTCTTCATCTTCCACAACTTGACACTCTGCGGCCGTGCTGCCGTTGCAGGCCGCCATCCATCCGTGACAGTCTTTGATCATGATCATGATCAAGAGCATGAAGATTGATAGTGATAAGATGTTGGTGGTGCTTGTTCGTCGACCATTGAACATGTTTGTTTTCTTTGAGTCAACTAGTGTTGGTCTTCGCTTATAATGAATTCACTGGCATTTTAATTGGAGTTGGTTTGGTGGATAGTGACTGCTTGTTGTGGCTAATAATTGAGTTGGCTTTGGGACCTTGTGTCCACTGAACATGCTCAATAAACAGGTTAAAGTCTATATTTAATAATAATTAAGATATTTTCGTCTTACTTTCTATATGATCCATAATTATTAATTACTACCCTCTCAGTCCTATTAAATGTGTCTTATTTTGAATTTTCAAAGTCTTTATTTATAGAATTTGACTTTAATTATATATTCTTTGTGTTATATAAAACTTGATGAAAATTAACCCGATAAAAACACTTGTAAAACACACTCAAATCATATAACTTTCATCAAGTATTATCTAACACAAACAAAATTATTTAAGGTCAAAGTTTATAAATAAAGACTTTGAAAATTAAAAATATGACACTTTTAATGGGACGGATGTAGTATATATTTTATATATAGAGAGAGAGACACACGCACGGAAAGGATATCTAAAAACTTTATTGAGTTAAGAAAACTATGAAAACTCAATCTACACCATTCATCAGAAAAATCTATGGTTGAGATTTATGTTACATAAAGAAACTTTTCCGACCATGTAATAGACTGACCAAAAGTAAACGTAACAGCTTTTTGCTTTTTCAGTTTTCTGACTGACACACTGACATGTAAGAGGTTGGTCTGTTACGCTAATTTTTTTCTATAAAACATGTAACATTTTTTTACATACACTACACATTGAGAACTCGTAAAATTTAAGTTCGAAAATGTTTCACTTTCTAAAACCTGAATAATTTGCTATTGAAAAAAAATGTAACATGTGATGTTACATCTACGTAAACGGGCGAAAGAGATGTAACGTATCAACTCTCTCTCTCTCCAGACAAAGATGCTACATTGAAAAAAGTTTGTAACACGTGACACCATATGCTCCATTTATTGAGTTTCTTAAGTTTTTTGAACTTATAGGTGTTTTTTTCCTCTATAATTGCCCTATATATATATATAGGGTCTAGATTAATTCATTTATTCTTCTTATAAGAAGATTCTTCTCAAATGAACCTCCCCCTATATATATATATAATGTGAGTTCATTGGGGAACGCTAAAAAAGTGGGGAACAGTGGGGAACCGACTCAAACGAACTCCGATTGGACTCATTCCAGCGGCGTTGGAACCGGCTCGTCGAACCCTAACTAGGATCTCTTAACCCTAAATCATAACCCCTAAACCCTAAATCATAACCCCTAAACCCTAAATATATTAGGGTTTGGCTTTTAGAGTTTAGCTTTACGGTTTAGCCTTAGGGTTTAGCTTTAGGGTTTAGGGTTTAGCTTTAGGGTTTAGCGTTTAGCTTTAGGGTTTAGCTTTAGGTTTTAACTTTAGGTTTAGCCTTTAGGGTTTAGCTTTTAGGGTTTATAGTTTAGATTTTACGGTTTAGCTTAGGTTTTAGCCTTATTTTTTAGATTTAGGTTTAGAGTTTAGGAGTTAGAATTTAGGGTTTAGGGTTAAGAGATCCTAGTTAGGGTTCGATGAGCCGGTTCCAACGCCGCTGGAATGAGTCCAATCGGAGTTCGTTTGAGTCGGTTCCCGCTGTTCCCCACTTTTTTAGTGTTCCCCAATGAATCTTATATATATATATATATGTATATATATACGGAATCGGGAGAAAACGCTCAAAAGTGTGAGAACGGTGAGAACGCTTCCTGGCCCAACACTTGTCACGCCGCTTAGAAAAGGGCGGAGGGGCTTTTCTGTCCCTTCATCTTCTGCTTTTATGTTCCGCTTATTCCAATATTGTTTTAATTTTTGGTTTTTAAGATTTTTGGCGTTAACCAAATTCAATAATTAATGGCTGTTGGTGCATACGTCTGTCGACTTCGTCTTGTATCGAGTCTTATATTAGAACTGTTAGATCAGGGCACGTAGTTCCAGAAAATAGGGTTTTTAGGTAATTTCGCATGAAATGTTTGTTAGGGTAATTTCGTATGAAATTACATAGTAATTTCACACGAAATAAAATTTCGTTTGTATCTAATTTCGCTTGGCAGGTTCATGCGAAATTAGATCTCCTATATATACCCTAGATGCGAAATCATTTGTAATATTCATGTTTCCGGTACCGAAGTGCTGCCGACGTGTCTACTGATCTGAAATCGTGTTATGTCAATAATACAAGACAATTATAAGTGAATCAATCTGTTTTCAAAGTCAATTCATTAGTTTCCGCCCTTGAATTGTCACTAGTTTGATATCAGTTGTGTAACATATGTGCTTGTAATCATTATGAACTGTTCTATTATCAATAAAACAATGTTATTTGATCCCAATGTTTGTTTGGTTGTGTTTTACATTTTTCATGTTTTGACTTTTATGTAATTTCAAACTCTACATCGCTTTCTAGAGAGTTATACGTAAACTGATGCATAAACGTACTCAGTTTAACGCGACAAATACTCCGGAACATCAACATATACTCAACATACCTTAAATAACCTTTACATAACTTAGAAATAAGTTTTAAAGGCTTTGGTATGGCAAAAACAAGTTAATTCGTTTACAGGTACTAAACTTGACAAACTGTGAAAGTATGCCAATTTGAACTGTAACGAACATTCCGGAACATGACCATAAGTTAAACATACCATAAATATCCTTTACATAGCTTAGAAATAGGCTTTGAGGGGTTCGGTATGCTAAAATAAACTTTTAGGTCATTCAGGGACTAAAAGTGTCAAAAAGTGCACAAGTTTGCACTTTCGCGCATAACTTACGTTCTGAATACATCCGGACATCCAAAAATTTATGTAAGCATGACTATATTATGCTTTAGTGTTTGGCTTGCCAAAAATCCATTCGTCGCGTCATTTGGATCGTTTTTCGCGCTTGTGCGTATTCTGTCGTAATTAAGCGAACATCGCGTTCGTACGACCAAACGAACCATCATCAGACATATTTTTGAACATGTTTCATGTCCACAATGTTTAGGCATCATTTTAGGGCCTTAAAGTTGGCTTTACGGGCCTTAGAAGTGTCGGAAATGGCCTTAAACACGTGCAGGGACCTAAACTGTCATTTTTGAAAGTTGTTGCTGATCTGTGACCCTCAGGCGGCCCGCCTGAACTTCTGAACATCCTGAAGCGGGCCGCATGGCCCCTTCTGACCAGATTAAGTGTATTAAACAGCAGATTGCAGCTGTTTAATCCTCCTCCACACATTCCCAATTGTCTAGTCAGCTGATAAGGATCAATTTCTAGCTACCATAAGGTCCCGACACTTGTACGGATGCGATTAAAGCATGGTTTCCATGAAACGATCTTAACGGTGGACCGAAAACTATATATACCCCATGCCCCCCATTGCTCAAATCACTAGAATTTTGATTTGAGAAACTCTAAGTTGAAACTATTGTTTCATACCTGAGATTTTTGAATCGAAATTAGCATTCGGGGACCCTTCGTAAGTATTCTTTCGTTCTTTTATTGCTTTTTGAGTCTTTCAAGTCTGAAAGTCAAACTTTGTTTGACTTTCTGCATTGACCAGTTTATGGTCAATGCGAAGTTCGTTTGAACTTCGCAACGTGAGTGTAATCACGTTGGTTATAGTCCCTTGGGACTATGCCTACTGATTACCACGTTGTCTAGGGTCGTAGGGTAAGCGATCTAATAAATCGCTTATACCTCGAACCCGACCCATTTGGTCGATCATTAGGATCCGATCAAACACATTAGGTGACCATAGTAGGTAGGGAATAACCTTCCGAGGTTATACCCTATGGTCACATCGTTTGAGTAGTTGTATGATAGGTAGTTTATATGCCTTAGGTAAATTACCAGAATACCCTTTTCATGTATAATTGGTAATTAAGCATATGTAACCTAAACTTTTGTCACATAACTGATTATGTAACATGTTTAGGCATATAACACTTGTCATAGGGCTAGTTAGGCGGTCCGAACGCGTTTTACGCGAACGACGCGTTAAAGTAGCATAAGCTACCTAAACGGGTCGTAATGGGTCGGAAGCACTTATGATATGTTTCAATTAGTATGTAGGCTTTGTTAAACCATATTACACGAGTTTCCATACTCGTTTGGTTTACGAACCCTCATTCTATCCGATCTTCCGATTTAGGTCCGGTTTATTAACATAGTTACCTATATTAGGTGCCGTTTGATTCCGTGATCTCTATCATTATTTGATTATCACTCCAGGACTACTGAGTAATCACAAGTGAGTACATAGACCCCTCTTTTACTGTTTTTCCAAACGTTTTGGGGTGGAACACATGTGCCTACTTGTTACTTTCATGCTTTCCTGTTTTCACATCATATACCGGCTATGTTTGTTAGTACATTATAGTACATGATTTCATTACATTTCATGCTATGTATGTCCATTGTGTGCATACTTAGTACATTGTTTTACATTACATTTCTGCTATGTATGTTGACTGATAGCATGCTAGCACATTGATTTACAAGACTTTTCTGCTTTGTATGTTAACTTAGCATACTTAGTACATTGTTTTCATATGACATGTATACAACTGCTATGACATTTGGTTTGCACAAACGGGTCTTTATAACATTCATTAACATTTGCTACGCCGCTCGGGAGTAAGTAGTGGTACCATAGGACTTGACAAATCCCATTACTAACATCTCGGGTTTGTTTGGATGTAAGGAATGACTGAATCCGAATACAATTTTTTTGATAACCTTGACTGAAAGGGTTATCCGACTGTCTCAAGGCTTGAATGTATGCGTTAACTTACCACATAAATGTTCATATCAGTATAGCATGCATTTACTACACAAAACATAACTTTGATTTAAACCAAGTTTTACTTCAATACTTTGTTTTGTACATTTTTACTTATGGTTTAAGTAGTCTTATTTTACTTACCATACATAACATTTGATACACATTACTTGACTACTTTTGGACTTATAAACATTTGATATGGTTTATACAAGGACTTTTGACTATTGGTTTAAACATAGACTTTATACATTGGTGGTTTGTTTAAGTGACTTAAATGACGATATGTGAGTAATATGATACAAGCATGGTGGATACGCCGCTGGTACTTCCTATATATAAATGTTTGTATTATATTACATATCATAGCGTTATTTAAAGCATTCATGATTGGACTTATACACTTTATACAAGTAACATGTTTTCACAAGACTTTGGTTTACAATACAATATATTTTATACAACTCATTTTACCTGGTTATTCATTTAACCATACACTATTCTCTTATTTATACATATCAACTGAACTTATTGTTTTTCAAGCGATATACAAAACAAATCAAATTACAAGGTTCATGACTAAACATTTTCTCAAACATAAGTCATGAATCTTATTTTCACAAACCTATGTATCTCACAGGCATTTTTATGCTGACGTACCTATTTTCACATGTGTTTTCAGGAGCTTTTCCATAGGATGACGATCATGACACTAGGGCGGACCTGTGCCTTAGAGACTAAAAACGATGATAGACTTTGTTTAATTATGTTATAAACTCTGTAATTCCTGTGTTAAGACAATGTAACTCTTGTTTAATAAATAAAATACAACTTTGTTTGCCATGGATTTGAAACAATTAATTCTGTTACAACACTCCCCGATGTTTCCGCCACGTCTTGTATGTTATACGTGGTTGGGGTGTGACAGAAGAGTTGGTATCAGAGCCAATGGTTATAGGGAATTAGGTTATTAGTAATGCTTTGACCTAGACTATAACTTTTCTAGGACCCTAACACAAGTTATCTTGTGTTTAGATCTTAAAACATGTACGTCACCTATCCTTAGGTAATTATCAAAACAAGAAACCAAATTTTCCGAAACGATTTTCGAAAAACAATCTTCTGTTTTTGAATGATTTATTACAAGGTTTTGAACCCTCTTTTGTAAGGTTTTGAACCCTCTTTTGTAAGGTTTTGAACCCTTCCAGTTTGATTAAATTTTTGGCCTTGTGCCTTCAAATTTTCAAAATCTCGTCAACGTTTTGGGTTTTAAATAATGTGAACACGTGCAAACTGGAAGAGTGAATGCCTGTATTCTGGGTTTTCTGTCTAGGCAAGCACTTCGTATACATCTCAACCAGACGCGAGACCAGTTGTGCTTACCTGGGAATTCTTGGGATGAGTGTTCACTTATAGGCGAGCATGTCTTCGAAATACATTATTTTTGATCCATTTACTTTGATTAGTCACTGTGTGTCGTTTGTTTACTTTGTGATACGGACAAATGACCACCATCTTTGCTTTTGTTGATTTCGTTTCATCTCATTCTTTTCATCCAATCATCTCACTCGTTTCTTTTCATGTTTTAGAATGCCTCCTCGACGCGAGAACCAGATAGCTACTGCCGAGCTGGCAGAAATTATTGCGCAGCAGATGGCTGCTCAATTCCCAAATCTCTTTGCTCAATGGCAACAAGCCAACAACAACAACAATGCTCCATGCAAATACAAGGATTTTAACTCAGCTAAACCACTCAAGTTTAGTGGTTCTGAAGGAGCGACTGGGCTTCTTCAGTGGTTTGAATGCATTGAGAATACTTTTCGCCACGTGCAGTGTCTTGACAATCGCAAAGTCGAGTTCGCTTCGAGCGTATTTCAGAAGAGGGCTTTGACATGGTGGAATGGGGTTATGAGGGACCAAGGTGCAGAAGTTGCTCTCGCACAGACATGGGCTGAACTTAGAGCCCTTATGATGAGGGAATTCTGTCCTCGTCATGAGCAGCGAGCCTTGGAGAAAGAGTTTGATAATTTGAAGCAAGATAGTGGTGAACACAGGGCATATACTGACAGGTTTGAGGAGTTGAGTCTGCTTTCCCAACTATGGTTACCCCACTCGACAAGGCCATCGAAAGGTACATCGACGGCCTACCTGACTCAGTGCAGGACATCCTTACTGGTAGTGACCCTGCCACACTCCGTCAGGCGATCGAGTTATCAGCGACACTGACTGAGTCGCAGGTTCGTAAGGGAAAGCTGCATAAGAAGGGTGACAAGGGTAAGAAACAGGCATCTGACAAAGGGGATGATAAGAAGGGTGGAAACAAGAATGGGAAGAATTCTGGTTTCTCAAAGAATTCTAGGAAGCGAAAGGCTTCCCAAAATTATGCCGTTACTGCACAGGCTCAAGCTGCACCAAATCAGCTTGCGCAGCCAATAGCCAAGAAGCCTTATTTTGGCAATGCACCTTTGTGCAACAGGTGTAATGGCCATCACCAACCACATCTCCAGTGTCGTCAGTGCACCAACTGCGGAAGATCTGGTCATCTTGCTGTCAACTGCCGCATTCCTGTTAACCAGAACCAGGCAGTTCAGAACCAAGCTCAACAGGTTGCTCAGCCTCTTGCTCAGCAACAAGGCCAAGCTGCACGACCTCATTTTCCTCCTGGTTCATGCTACAATTGTGGGGATCTGACCCACTACAGGAACCGGTGCCCAAGGCTAGCCAACCAGAATCCGAATCAGGCTCCGGCTCGAGGCCGAGCCTTTAACACGAATGCCCAAGAGGCGCAGGCGGATGATAATGTGGTGAACGGTACGTTCTTAATTAATAATCAGCCTGCATCTGTTCTTTTTGATTCGAGTGCCGACAAGAGTTTTGTGTCTTTGTCTTTTGAGCCGATGCTTCGCGTGTCTAGAACGAAACTAAGTAAATCTTTGACAGTAGAGGTTGCTAGTGGTGAACCTATCATTCTTGATTCTGTTCTACGCAACTGCCAGTTGAACCTTAACGACCATCTTTTTCCTATTGACCTCACGCCTATGCAACTTGGAAGCTTCGACGTCATTGTGGGTATGGATTGGTTATCCAAGCATCACGCAGAGATAATTTGTTCTGAGAAGATTGTACGTGTGCCGCTTTCGACAGGCGAGATCCTACAGGTTCAAGGTGAGAAACCGTCTGGTGGTCTCAAGCTCATGTCTTGTTTTAAAGCTCGGAAGTATCTGCGGAAGAACTATGTGGCTTTCTTAGCACATGTTACAGAAGATAAAGGCAAGGGTAAGTCTATTTCAGATATTCCTGTCGTTCGGGATTATTCTGAAGTTTTCCCTGAAGATTTATCTGGTCTACCTCCAGCTCGCCCAGTCGAATTCCGAATTGATCTCGTACCTGGTGCAAATCCCGTTGCCAGAGCTCCATATCGTCTTGCACCATCTGAGATGCAAGAGTTGTCTAAGCAGCTGCAGGAACTCTCTGACAAAGGTTTTATCCGTCCTAGCTTTTCACCCTGGGGTGCTCCCATTCTTTTTGTCAAGAAGAAGGATGGATCCTTTAGGATGTGTATCGATTATCGTGAGCTTAACAAGCTTACCATCAAGAATCGATATCCCCTACCTCGCATTGATGATCTCTTTGATCAGCTACAGGGCGCTTCTTATTTTTCGAAGATTGATCTACGTTCTGGGTATCATCAACTTCGGGTGCATGAAGAAGATATTCCCAAGACAGCGTTCCGTACTCGGTATGGGCACTATGAGTTCACAGTCATGCCATTTGGTGTGACTAATGCTCCTGCTGTTTTCATGGACTTAATGAATAGGGTCTGCAAGCCTTATTTGGATCAGTTCGTCATTGTTTTTATTGACGACATCTTGATATACTCTAAGACGCGAGCTGATCA
Source organism: Helianthus tuberosus (assembly GCA_030545235.1). Taxonomy (NCBI): domain Eukaryota; kingdom Viridiplantae; phylum Streptophyta; class Magnoliopsida; order Asterales; family Asteraceae; genus Helianthus; species Helianthus tuberosus. The sequence goes on along the minus strand of JARYGA010003318.1, from coordinate 14,610 downwards.
CGAGCAGCATCTTCGTCTTACTCTAGAACTCCTAAAGAAAGAGCAACTTTTCGCCAAATTCTCCAAGTGCGAATTTTGGCTTAAAGAAGTTCAATTTTTGGGGCATATTATCAACGAACGAGGTATTCATGTAGATCCCTCCAAGATCAGTGCGATTAAGGATTGGGATACACCTACTACTCCTACTGAAGTTCGTTCTTTTCTTGGTCTAGCGGGTTATTATCGCCGCTTCATTGAGAACTTCTCAAAGATTGCAGTTCCTCTAACTGCTCTAACTCAAAAGAACAAGCCCTTTGATTGGGGATTCAAACAAGAGGAAGCTTTTCAACATTTGAAGCGGAAGCTTTGCGACGCGCCTGTCCTAACTTTGCCTGAGGGCAATGATGACTTCGTCGTTTATTGCGATGCATCTAAACTAGGTCTTGGCTGTGTTCTGATGCAAAGGAACAAAGTCATAGCTTATGCATCGAGGCAGTTGAAGATACATGAGAATAACTACACCACTCATGATCTTGAGTTGGGTGCAGTTGTTTTCGCTCTAAAGATCTGGATACACTATTTGTACGGTACAAAATGTGTGGTCTTCACGGACCACAAAAGTCTTCAGCATATCTTCAACCAGAAAGAACTCAACATGAGGCAACGACGTTGGGTTGAGCTTTTAAACGACTATGACTGCGAAATTCGCTACCATCCTGGTAAGGCGAATGTCGTAGCTGATGCATTGAGTCGTAAGGAACGTACTAAGCTTCATTGTGTACGCGTTCAATCAGTTATTCAAGCTCGAACCGATATCCAAGCACGTATTTCCCAGGCTCAACAATCTTGTGTTTCACAAGGTTTGATGGATAAGGAATTTCCCTATCACATAACACCTGATCTGGAACTGAAGGACAATGGATCGTATTACTTCATGGACCGTTTGTGGGTCCCAAGCCAGGATGATCTTCGTACCTTGCTTATGGATGAAGCCCATAAGTCGCGTTATTCTATTCATCCGGGCTCAGATAAGATGTATAAGGATCTTCGTATTCACTATTGGTGGCCTGGTATGAAGAAAGACATTGCCTTATACGTATCAAAATGCCTTACTTGTCTTAAGGTTAAGGCTGAACCTCAACGTCCTTCGGGTTTATTGGTACAACCAGAGATCCCAATTTGGAAATGGGAAAACATTACTATGGATCTCGTTACTAAACTTCCACGCACAAAGAAAGGTCATGATGCCATCTGGGTAGTTGTTGATCGTCTTACGAAGTCAGCTCATTTCTTGCCAATCCGCGAGGATTTTCCTGCTGACAGACTTGCTCAAATCTATGTGGATGAAATTGTAGCTCGACATGGTGTTCCTTTGAACATCATTTCTGACAGAGATGATCGTTTCACTTCTCACTTTTGGAGAACCATGCAATCTGCTATGGGGACCCAACTTAATCTGAGCACAGCTTATCATCCGCAAACGGATGGTCAATCTGAAAGAACAATCCAGACTCTGGAGGATATGCTTAGAGCTTGTGTGATCGATTTTGGTGGTAGTTGGGATTCACATCTTAAGTTGATTGAATTCTCCTACAACAACAGTTATCACACTAGCATCAAAATGGCTCCTTTCGAGGCTCTCTATGGTCAAAAATGTCGTTCACCAGTCTGCTGGAATGAGATTGGCGAGGCTCAACTTACTGGACCTGCCCTCATTTTAGAGACAACTGACAAGGTCAAGAAAGTTCGCGATAACCTTCAGACAGCTATGAGCCGTCAGAAGAGTTACGCGGATCCAAAACGCAAACCCTTGGAATTTCAAGTCGGTGATCGAGTATTACTTAAGGTCTCACCTTGGAAAGGTGTGATCAGATTTGGAAAGAAAGGAAAACTTGCACCTAGATATGTTGGACCATTCAAGATCGTCGAAAGAATCGGAAAGGTAGCCTACAGACTTGAGTTACCTCCTGAACTTGGAAATGTTCATCCAACTTTTCACGTGTCCAATCTCAAAAGGTGTTTAGCTGATGAGAACCTCCACATACCGCTTGACGAAATTCGTGTTGGCAAAACACTGAAATTTGTTGAGAAGCCAGTGGAAATCATGGAACGTGAAGTCAAGTGGCTTAAACGCAAGCGCATTCCTTTGGTCAAATTTCGCTGGGAAGCAAAACGTGGACCTGAGTTTACTTGGGAACGCGAAGATCAAATGAAGGCGAAATATCCGCATCTTTTTCCACGAGTTTCCTCTAAATAAATTTCGGGACGAAATTTCCACAAGTAGGGGAGACTGTAACATCTGTGCTTGTAATCATTATGAACTGTTCTATTATCAATAAAACAATGTTATTTGATCCCAATGTTTGTTTGGTTGTGTTTTACATTTTTCATGTTTTGACTTTTATGTAATTTCAAACTCTACATCGCTTTCTGGAGAGTTATACGCAAACTGATGCGTAAACGTACTCAGTTTAACGCGACAAATACTCCGGAACATCAACATATACTCAACATACCTTAAATAACCTTTACATAACTTAGAAATAAGTTTTAAAGGCTTTGGTATGGCAAAAACAAGTTAATTCGTTTACAGGGACTAAACTTGACAAACTGCGAAAGTATGCCAATTTGAACTGTAACGAACATTCCGGAACATGACCATAAGTTAAACATACCATAAATATCCTTTACATAGCTTAGAAATAGGCTTTGAGGGGTTCGGTATGCTAAAATAAACTTTTGGGTCATTCAGGGACTAAAAGTGTCAAAAAGTGCACAAGTTTGCACTTTCGCGCATAACTTACGTTCTGAATACATCCGGACATCCAAAAATTTATGTAAGCATGATTATATTATGCTTTAGTGTTTGGCTTGCCAAAAATCCATTCGTCGCGTCATTTGGATCGTTTTTCGCGCTTGTGCGTATTCCGTCGTAATTAAGCGAACATCGCGTTCGTACGACCAAACGAACCATCATCAGATATATATTTTTGAACATGTTTCATGTCCACAATGTTTAGGCATCATTTTAGGGCCTTAAAGTTGGCTTTACGGGCCTTAGAAGTGTCGGAAATGGCCTTAAACACGTGCAGGGACCTAAACTGTCATTTTTTAAAGTTGTTGCTGATCTGTGACCCTCAGGCGGCCCGCCTGAACTTCTGAACAGCCTGAAGCGGGCCGCATGGCCCCTTCTGACCAGATTAAGTGTATTAAACAGCAGATTGCAGCTGTTTAATCCTCCTCCACACATTCCCAATTGTCTAGTCAGCTGATAAGGATCAATTTCTAGCTACCATAAGGTCCCGACACTTGTACGGATGCGATTAAAGCACGGTTTCCATGAAACGATCTTAACGGTGGACCGAAAACTATATATACCCCATGCCCCCCATTGCTCAAATCACTAGAATTTTGATTTGAGAAACTCTAAGTTGAAACTATTGTTTCATACCTGAGATTTTTGAATCGAAATTAGCATTCGGGGACCCTTCGTAAGTATTCTTTCGTTCTTTTATTGCTTTTTGAGTCTTTCGAGTCTGAAAGTCAAACTTTGTTTGACTTTCTGCATTGACCAGTTTATGGTCAATGCGAAGTTCGTTTGAACTTCGCAACGTGAGTGTAATCACGTTGGTTATAGTCCCTTGGGACTATGCCTACTGATTACCACGTTGTCTTGGGTCGTAGGGTAAGCGATCTAATAAATCGCTTATACCTCGAACCCGACCCATTTGGTCGATCATTAGGATCCGACCAAACACATTAGGTGACCATAGTAGGTAGGGAATAACCTTCCGAGGTTATACCCTATGGTCACATCGTTTGAGTAGTTGTATGATAGGTAGTTTATATGCCTTAGGTAAATTACCAGAATACCCTTTTCATGTATAATTGGTAATTAAGCATATGTAACCTAAACTTTTGTCACATAACTGATTATGTAACATGTTTAGGCATATAACACTTGTCATAGGGCTAGTTAGGCGGTCCGAACGCGTTTTACGCGAACGACGCGTTAAAGTAGCATAAGCTACCTAAACGGGTCGTAATGGGTCGGAAGCACTTATGATAGGTTTCAATTAGTATGTAGGCTTTGTTAAACCATATTACACGAGTTTCCATACTCGTTTGGTTTACGAACCCTCATTCTATCCGATCTTCCGATTTAGGTCCGGTTTATTAACATAGTTACCTATATTAGGTGCCGTTTGATTCCGTGATCTCTATCATTATTTGATTATCACTCCAGGACTACTGAGTAATCACAAGTGAGTACATAGACCCCTCTTTTACTGTTTTCCAAACGTTTTGGGGTGGAACACATGTGCCTACTTGTTACTTTCATGCTTTCCTGTTTTCACATCATATATCGGCTATGTTTGTTAGTACATTATAGTACATGATTTCATTACATTTCATGCTATGTATGTCCATTGTGTGCATACTTAGTACATTGTTTTACATTACATTTCTGCTATGTATGTTGACTGATAGCATGCTAGCACATTGATTTACAAGACTTTTCTGCTTTGTATGTTAACTTAGCATACTTAGTACATTGTTTTCATATGACAAGTATACAACTGCTATGACATTTGGTTTGCACAAACGGGTCTTTATAACATTCATTAACATTTGCTACGCCGCTCGGGAGTAAGTAGTGGTACCATAGGACTTGACAAATCCCATTCCTAACATCTCGGGTTTGTTTGGATGTAAGGAATGACTGAATCCGAATACAATTTTTTTGATAACCTTGACTGAAAGGGTTATCCGACTGTCTCAAGGCTTGAATGTATGCGTTAACTTACCACATAAATGTTCATATCAGTATAGCATGCATTTACTACACAAAACATAACTTTGATTTAAACCAAGTTTTACTTCAATACTTTGTTTTGTACATTTTTACTTATGGTTTAAGTAGTCTTATTTTACTTACCATACATAACATTTGATACACATTACTTGACTACTTTTGGACTTATAAACATTTGATATGGTTTATACAAGGACTTTTGACTATTGGTTTAAACATAGACTTTATACATTGGTGGTTTGTTTAAGTGACTTAAATGACGATATGTGAGTAATATGATACAAGCATGGTGGATACGCCGCTGGTACTTCCTATATATAAATGTTTGTATTATATTACATATCATAGCGTTATTTAAAGCATTCATGATTGGACTTATACACTTTATACAAGTAGCATGTTTTCACAAGACTTTGGTTTACAATACAATATATTTTATACAACTCATTTTACCTGGTTATTCATTTAACCATACACTATTCTCTTATTTATACATATCAACTGAACTTATTGATTTTCAAGCGATATACAAAACAAATCAAATTACAAGGTTCATGACTAAACATTTTCTCAAACATAAGTCATGAATCTTATTTTCACAAACCTATGTATCTCACAGGCATTTTTATGCTGACGTACCTATTTTCACATGTGTTTTCAGGAGCTTTTCCATAGGATGACGATCATGACACTAGGGCGGACCTGTGCCTTAGAGACTAAAAACGATGATAGACTTTGTTTAATTATGTTATAAACTCTGTAATTCCTGTGTTAAGACAATGTAACTCTTGTTTAATAAATAAAATACAACTTTGTTTGCCATGGATTTGAAACAATTAATTCTGTTACAACACTCCCCGATGTTTCCGCCACGTCTTGTATGTTATACGTGGTCGGGGTGTGACAAGTTGTCACTAGTTTGTTTTCAAATTTCCTTTAAATGGTTTTAAATTTTAGGGGGAGTAAGAATTTTCAGAAAATCCAAAAACATTAGAAAATTTGAAAAAGCACAAAAACATGATAAAATTCAAAATGAGTTTTGTTGTGAAAAAAAGGGAATGATAGTACATCAGTAGACAGTTACGGTATGCTAAAGAAATGGAATGATTAAAAAGCATTAAGCAGTCTCATTGATGATATGCCGATAGGTTTTTACACATTTAGTAAACTTTTTCGGGATATAAACTTAAATTCAAACTTGCTTGTTTCGTGGGGAACACTACTTGGATATATAGGTAACCCCTGAAATCTCGTTTGAAAGACCCCTCTTTCTGAAATACTATGTCTTTATGCTCAGTGATATCTGGGGTATTATCCCGGGACTTCTGATTTTGCGGAAGCAATGGCCTAGTCCCCGTATAATACTTTACGCTTGCTTGAAATACAGCACCCCCCTCAGCATAAAAATGATGAAACATTGCAAAATGCTAATCATGTTGTTATAAAAAAGATTCTCTAAAGGGGACCCACTTAAAGTCGAAGCCATCATCTCTCTGATTTTGCGGAAGCAATAGCATGAGCTCTCACGGCCCTCGCAATTAACCCCTTACATATATCATCTGTGGTATACTCACCTGTAAGACTGAATATTGGGATCTGGATACGAGAGTATATTCAAGAGGTGGGACACATGAATGAGTTTAAATTCATAATACACCTAATTCGTATCCTGAATCAGTTGAAATTTGTGTGAGAATTTAAGTGGATCAGTATATCGACTATCTAAGTGAACTGTTTAATTCTTAATGTGTAACTAAGCTCAACGGTACTTGTGACTTGTCTCATAAACTGATATGATCCTCTTACACAAACTCACAAAAATATTGTTTGTAAATATTTCTTTACTGAATTTCTTTATTTCAAAAATCCAAAAAGATTTTCGGAGTGTTTTAGCATAAATTTTGAAAAAATCAAAAAAGATTTTCGACAACTGATGTTGAAAAGCTGATTTTCAAAATTCCAAGTGCTAAACTTGATGAACAGGTTTGGGAGTAGATTGTTCGAAATGAAAAATGATGATAATAGGTTGAGATAATTTGGGAAATGTCATATTTTTTTTTCAAGAAGATGGTTTGAATTTGATTCTACAAGTGATCATCATATGTGTTAAACGCTAAATCTTTCAGATTGATTTCTACAAAAGTTTAAATTTGTCAAATTTTTATATTGTGAAACTTACTTTTGGGTAGAGACTGTGCAGGTTAGCCAGGTTTCGAATCCTGAATAGATGCAGAATAGTGCCAGGAATCGATCCTGAACCTGTGAACTTGTGAAAGCCAGACTACGATCCCAAAAATTTCTTAAGGGGGGGGGGGGGGTCTGTTAGCAAAAGAGGAGTATGAAAGATAGGAAAGCTAGGTGTAAATCCTGAAGATCACGCCAGTTGTTGATGCTGAAAAGAACGAGAAAAGAAGAGATAAGAATGAAGAAAGAGCCCAAAGACTGATAAAGACTGAAGACTGTGAAGACTCGACACTTAAGACTCGTCAACATCCAAGTGGGAGTCTGTTGGTGCATACGTCTGTCGACTTCGTCTTGTATCGAGTCTTATATTAGAACTGTTAGACCAGGGCACGTAGTTCGAGAAAATAGGGTTTTTAGGTAATTTCACATGAAATGTTTGTTAGGGTAATTTTGCTTGGCAGGTTCATGCGAAATTAGATCTCCTATATATACCCTAGATGCGAAATCATTTGTAATATTCATGTTTCCGGTACCGAAGTGCTGCCGACGTGTCTACTGATCTGAAATCGTGTTATATCAATAATACAAGACAATTAGAAGTGAATCAACCTGTTTTCCAAGTCAATTCATTAGTTTCCGCCTCTTGAATTGATTAGAACTCTTCTGATAGACTCGTTTGGGTCCCAAAACGATCCTACAAGTGGTATCTGAGCTCAGGAGGAAGAGTTCTTACCAAAATCAACTTGTTTTCTTCAAAAATCTGACTTCTACACCTTCTTTTTCAAATTTAACAAGTTTTTACGGTTAAAATGGATTGAATTTCACATATGTCATGCGAAACAGTGTTTTAATGAATCCTTGAAAGAATTAGACATTAATTCGATCTAAAACTGGTAAAATTGGTAATTTCGCTTGAAAAACAGATCGGTCATGATGATGTCAGCAGTATTTCGCACGAAATAAGCAATTAATTTCGCTTGAAAGATACACTTGATTTCACACGAAATTACCTAATTTCTCCCGAAAAAGATAATTTCGCTTTAAAGTGTAATTTCGTTTGTGAGTTCCACACGAAATTACATAATTTCGCACGAAATTAGCCCTTATTTCGCTTCATAGTGTGATTTCGTTTGAAATTACCTTATTTCACACGAAATTACCTTATTTCGCACCAAACCATATTTCGTGTGAAAATTTGATTTCGCGTGAAAGAAGTTATGTAACACCTGTGCCTCCACGGCCATCAAACAAATACCAAACCAATGAAATATTATATTTCATACTTGGGATTTGTAAAAATATGTGTATCATTTGCACATATCAATTCTTGTTCAATTCCAAACTCTAAATCACTTTCTGGAAGGTTATACGCGCACCGATGCGAAGATATAACCAGTTTAATGCAACAAACACTCTGGAATAGTGACATAGGCTTAACATACCTTAAATAACCTTTACATAACTTAGAAATAAGTTTTGAAGGCTTTGGTATGGCAAAATCAAGTTAATTCGCTTACAGGGACTAAACTTGACAAATTTCGAAAGTATGTCAATTTGAACTGTAACGAACATTCCGGAACATGACCATAAGTTAAACACACCTTAAATATCCTTTACATAGCTTAGAAATAGGCTTTGAGGGGTTTGGTGTGCTAAAATAAACTTCTGGGTCATTCAGGGACTAAAAGTGTCAAAAAGTGCACAAGTTTGCACTTTCGCGCATAACTTACGATCTGAATACATCCGGACATCCAAAAATTTATGTAAGCATGACTATATTATGCTTTAGTGTTTGGATTGCCAAAAATCCATTCGTCGCGTCATTTGGATCGTTTTTCGCACTTATGCGCATTCCGTCGTAATTAACCGAACATCGCAACCGTACGGCTAAACGAACCGACATCCGAGATATTTTTGAGAACATTTTAAGTTCCCTTTACTTTAACTTCATTTTAGAGCTTTTAAATGGGGTTAACGGGCCTTAAACGCGTCGGAAAAGGCCTTATTACACTACAGGGACCAAATCTGCCATTTTTGAAACTTTATGTGTAGAAACTTTGAATCTGGTCCAAATTCAATTTTGCACATGTTTTAACAACACTATGGGCTGGTTTTGATGGCACATGGTATTACAATACCATGTGTGCTAAGTGTATGGCCAAGATCGCATCACGTTTTCCTAGAAACGATCCTAACGGCTAACCGAATACTATAAATACCCCACCCCCCATGCTTCAAAATTACAAGAACTTTGATTTGAGAAACTCTAAGTTGAAACTATTGTTTCATACCTGAGATTTTTGAATCGAGGTTAGCATTCGGGGACCCTTCATAAGTATTCTTTCGTTCTTTTATTGCTTTTCGAGTCTTTCGAGTCTGAAAGTCAAACTTTGTTTGACTTTCTACATTGACCAGTTATGGTCAATGTGAAGTTCGTTTGAACTTCGCAACGTGAGTGTAATCACGTTGGTTATAGTCCCTTGGGACTATGCCTACTGATTACCACGTTGTCTAGGGTCGTAGGGTAAGCGATCTAATAAATCGCTTATACCTCGAACCCGACCCATTTGGTCGATCATTAGGATCCGACCAAATACATTAGGTGACCATAGTAGGTAGGGAATAACCTTCCGAGGTTATACCCTATGGTCACATCGTTTGAGTAGTTGTATGATAGGTAGTTTATATGCCTTAGGTAAATTACCAGAATACCCTTTTCATGTATAATTGGTAATTAAGCATATGTAACCTAAACTTTTGTCACATAACTGATTATGTAACATGTTTAGGCATATAACACTTGTCATAGGACTAGTTAGACGGTCCGAACGCGCTTTGCGCGCATGACGCGTTAAAGTAGCGTATGTTACCTAAATGGGTCGCGATGAGTCGAAAGCACTTAGGTTAGTCTCAATGTAGTATGTAGGCCTTGTTAAACCATATCATATGAGTTCCAATACTCATTTGGTTTACCAAGCCTCATCCTATCCGATCTCCCGATTAAAGTCCGGTTTATTTATAGATTTGCCGACTGATTCCGTGCTCCCTCTAGCTTTGTTTGGTTGTTGTTCAAGACCTCTAAGCATTCTCAGGCGAGTACATTATTTCCCCTATTTTACTTCTTTCAATTGTTTTGGGGTGACTCATATGTGCTAAATGTTTTCAAGGTTTTAACGATGGTATCAAAACGATTTTCGATGTTATAACGATGGTTTCAAAAACAATTAAGACGATTTATACAAAACTAATAACGATTTCAATAAAGTGAACAAACTTGTTGGTTGTAGTTACATAACAAATGACATTCATTAGCAATGATCAAGCCGACCAGTATTAGGTTATGGTACCATAGGATCTGACAAGTCCCGTTATTTACTACACCCGTAGTTATGTGTGGGTGTTGTGGGTAGCGACTGAATCTGTAATTATTAATTTACTCTTTGGTAAGGGTTTATTAATGCGAGATGTTAATCTATCCTTTGGTAAGGGTTTATTAATGCGAATTATTAATCTATCCTTTGGTAAGGGTTTATTAATGCGAGTCAAGAAGGTTTGAATGTTATTAGCGAGACGACCATTTAAGTAGTTTCACGACCTAAAACGAATTAAAAGATTGGGTAAACGATAGGTTTTCACACGATGTTTTAACGATTGGGTAAACGATTGGCTTCAAAGCGATATACGATATTATTTTGGTTACATATTACATGGTTTACATTTGACACAAAAACACTTTTGACATTGGTTATACATATTACATGATTTACATTTGGGCATGAACATTACTTTGGTGGTTTGGTTTGGATTAAGTGATTAAGTAACAATGCGTGTGGAATATGATACAAGCATGGTGGATACGCCGCTGGTACTTCCTATATATAAGTGTTTGTATGGTATTACATATTGTAGCGTTATTTGAATCATTTCAGTTTGAGACATAGAACATTTTATACAAGTAACATACTTTTCACAAGACATTTATTTACAAACAACTTATCTTATACAAACTCATTTTACATGGTTATTCATTTAATCATGCATTATTCTCTTATTTATGCATATCACCTAAACTTATTATTTCTCAAATGATTTACAAAGACAAAGCAAATTACAAGGTTCATGACTAAACATTTTCTTAAACAGAAGTCATGAATCTTATTTTCACAAAACCTATGTACTCGCCAGCATTTCTTTGCTGACCTCGTTTTCACATATGTTTCAGGTATTGTTGGATGATATCGATTGATAAGATGCATGCTCAAATAGGACTGGACAAGGCCTTAGTGACTCAATAATAATGATAGACTATGTCTAATTTGTGTATTTAGATTTCCAGACGATGTAATTATTCAATGTTTAATAAAACGAAACACTTTTGGTATCCATGGTTATGAAACATTAATTCTGTTGCAACACGCCCCGATGTTTCCACCGCGATTTGTTGTTTTATGCGGTCGGGGTGTGACAGGAAAGATGGTATCAGAGCCAATGGTTATAGGGAATTAGGTTATTAGTAATGCTTTGACCTAGTCTATAACCTTCTTAGGACCCTAACGCGAGTTTACTTGCGTTTAGTCATAAAACAATACCGTCACCTATCCTTAGGCGACGACCACAACAAGAACATAAATTTCAAAACCGCTTTGAAAACTAATCATCTGTTCTAGGATGATTGATTACTAGGTTTTGAACCCTCTATTGTAATGTTTTGAACTCTCTATTATATGGTTTTGAACCCCTTTGAGTTTTCAAAACTTCGTCAAGGTTTTGGGTTTTAAATAATGTGAACACGTGCAAACTGGAAGGGTGAATGCCTGTATTCTGGGTTTTCTGTCTAGGCAAGCACTTCGTATACATCTCATCAGACGCGAGACCAGTTATGCTTACCTGGGAATTCTTGGGATGAGTGTTCACTTATAGGCGAGCATGTCTTCGCGATACATTATTTTTGACCCATTTACTTTGATCAGTCACCGTCTCATTTGTTTGCCTTAGGTAACAAACAAATGATCGCAATCTTCATGCGTTATCATTCTGTTTTGATTGTCCAATAATCTTTCACTTGTTTCTCCCTATGCCTTTCTTTTTCTTCAAGAATGTCTCTTCATGACAATGACGCCCAGATATCTGAGCAAGCAGCCAAATTCGCTCAGCGAATAGGCGAAGTAGTCCTGAAGACTGTTGAATTAGCTACTGCCATGTATCATCTCCAGTATGAAGCCACTCAAGAGTCACCAAGACAGGCAGGACCTAGTCAGGCGACAACACCATCAGCCAAGAAACCAATCGAGGAATCAAAGACCATGGATGAACGATCCCCTAAGAAGTCAAAGAAGCGAAAGGCTTCTCAGAACTTCGCCATGGTCGCTCACAATGGTAAAGCAGTTCCCCAACCAACCAGCTCAACCCCCTGCTAAGTGTGTATGGCTTTTCCTATGATACCTACATCAAGGAACTATGTACCTTACAAACTACTCTTGTGATTTCTCTCTTTCAAATGATTGCTCATGATTCCCTCAAAAATTTTAAGTACTCGTTTCACTCTAAGAAACAAAGTACAGAAAATTAAGTGACATTATGAGTAATCGTGCTTTTCGCACATCTGTGCCTTCAAATCCTTGGTTAGATAACCAAGGGTATTTTCAAATCTCATACCCATTACGTTTTGATTTTTCAACATACACAATACCAGTATTTCAAAACAATCTTCATGATCTCAAAACATTTCATATAGTTTGAAAACAATTTTTCTAGATGCATTGTCTATGTTATTTCAAAAACATTGGCCATGTTATCAAAACCAACCTTTCTAATTTCAAAATATTTCATATAGTCTGAAGACAATATTAACACAATACATTTTCTGATCAAGTGCATGATTTCGAAAAGCATCATTCATGTCTTTCAAAAACCTTATAACATAATTTCAAAATTCATCTCGCATGATTTTAAAACATTTTTGTAAATATATCTACCTAATACACCTACTTTATGATTTCAAAAAAGTATTATATATAAGGTTTCAAAAACGTTAAACACATTTTTCTTAAAAGAACCCCATGCATAGTTTTCAAAAATATTTTCCTCATACATTGACTTAACCTTCAAAATTCTGCTTCATATGTCGCCTTGACATATCAAGCATCTCAACTTCATAAGCATTTTACATCATGTTTTGATCTAAGCACATCCAGTGCAAGGTTTCAAAACATCTTCAACTTCTAAAATTCATATGGGATCTTTTTATCTTTACAATTAGATCCTTGTGGATGATTATCATTCAAATCAGAGTCCTTAATTGGATTCCTTATGTACCTTAATTCGAACACTTCGGTTCCTAATAATCGAAATCGAATTTTCTTTTTGAATCTTTCTATCTTTATAGTTGGATTCTTGGTAACGTTTAAAGTACCAAATGAAATCCACAGAATGGATTCCTAGTGTGCTTTAAATGCATGTACGCAATTTACAAGACAAATTAACGAACAATTTTGTGGTTATATGATATGTGTTTATGTGTTCTCCTCTATGTTTTTGTGTGTTACGATTTTTCAAATCCTCATAGAATCTTTCATATCTTCATATGAGGGATTCATAGTAGGATATTCAAAAAGTACTACCTTAAAATCCTTATGGGCTTCTACGTAGTAGTTAAGACCCTTGGGTTATATAGTACCATTCCATGATTCGATGAGAGACCCTTGAGTGTTCTAGTCTAAAAGATTGATTCACAATTTGGTTAAAGAACGACATCTAGTGATGTAGCTGAACAGACTCCTTGATAGTCTATTTAGATCATTTATTGATTTAATTAAAAGGACTCTAAGGCGGTCTAGTCACACTCATCACAGGATTGTTCATTTGGTTTTCCCCTACACGTTATAAAATAGACTGTGTGAACTATGCAAGGAATTGTCTGATTATGGACGCGTACATAATTAAGAAATTTAGTGCACAGAAACCCAGTAAGATTTATTATGTGTAAGAGCCGATAGTGACAACAATAACGAAATGAGAACGATGTAATGGAGGTACGGTGGACGCACCAATGACGCTTCATATACTTGTATATAAGTGTCCCTCTTACATTGCAAACATAATGTTATTAAGGTTACTAGAAGTTCAAGAACCCTAACCAATGTTGTTTGATCTTTTCAACTTCATATTTCCAAGCTCTCACAAGTTCCCTCTAAATAAATTTCGGGATGAAATTTCCTAAAGTAGGGGAGACTGTAACACCTGTGCCTCCACGGCCATCAAAAAAATACCAAACCAATGAAATATTATATTTCATACTTGGGATTTGTAAAAATATGTGTATCATTTGCACATATCAATTCTTGTTCAATTCCAAACTCTAAATCACTTTCTGGAAGGTTATACGCGCACCGATGCGAAGATATAACCAGTTTAATGCAACAAACACTCTGGAATAGTGACATAGGCTTAACATACCTTAAATAACCTTTACATAACTTAGAAATATGTTTTGAAGGCTTTGGTATGGCAAAATCAAGTTAATTCGCTTACAGGGACTAAACTTGACAAATTTCGAAAGTATGTCAATTTGAACTGTAACGAACATTCCGGAACATGACCATAAGTTAAACACACCTTAAATATCCTTTACA